>JARWLF010000060.1:0-47931 GCA_029853055.1 Scenedesmus sp. KT-U | reverse complement strand
TGGTTCGTCTTTCGAGACCAGAGGGGGCTCGGCAAGGAACAGGCGCTGAAGGCGTTCCGCCTTCTGGTTGCGCCCTAACCAGCACCCACCGTCAAAGCTGACACTGCCTTCCTTTTTGTCGCAGAACGCTGTCGCGAGCGCGAGAAGAAGAACACCGATTTGCGCAGTGAGCGTGCGCGTCAGCGAGGATCCGGGTCGTAGAGGCCCGGAAGACAGGTCATGATCGCGTCGCGTACGGCCGGAAGGAACAAGAGTCTCCGGGCGAGCGCGTCGACCTCCTCGCCTGGTGTCGCCTCGCCGAGGACGAGACCGGGACCCGGGATCGACACGAGCGCGCGCAGACACACGTGTTCGTACGCGTGCTGCTCGTCGTGCGTGCGGCTCGCGAGCTCGGAGAGGCCGAGGTCCGTTGAGAGAGCCGACCGCGTCGGGTCCGGTGCGCCCGACATCGCGTGATCCATGGCCTGTATCGTGAACAACATCCCGAGCGTGAAGGCCATCGCGAGGGTGACGGTTCTCTCCTCCATGACACACCTGTCGTCGTGTTTCGTAGCGGCGAGATAGGGTGGCGCGACCCTGTTGTGGGTGTCGGCGCGGACACGCTCTATTTCTTCTGTCGATGGGCGCGAACAGAGCGCCGCAAGAGGGGGAGCGATCATGCACAATCTGATCGTCGATTTGTTCGGGGACACCGAATCGCGGATGGAGCGACTACTCGAATCGGGAGGCCCCGAGGAGATGGAGACCGCGGCCCGTGAGGCTCTGCGCGAGTTGAGGCGTCGCCTCGGTCTCGTCGAGGCGGCCTCGGAAGATTCCGCCGAGCGCAGCTTCTCGTCGAACTGAGCGACTGGGACGGAAGACCCGAGCGCCGGCACACCCATGCCGGCGCTTTTTCGTTCCTCCGGCTGGCTTCACGCCGTCGACGCGCGACCGAACGGCATTCGCGTAAAACGAAAGGCAGTGTCAGCGCTGACGGTTGGTGCGTTGTCGGCCGCTTCGGCGAAGTCGGCATGCACGATTGAATTGCGTAGAGGAAGGCAAGCTGTCGGCCGAGTTCGATGCGCTCGCTGCAAGGTTCCGAAGCCACCAGCCACGCGGAGTTGCGTGATGCGCCGGCGGACATCGATCCGCAGCGTTTGCGTGAATCGCCGGAGAGGTCGAGACCAGGATACGAAGCGTCGAGCCACAGCGTCGAAATCGGGCCGTCCGGAATGAAGTGCGGAAATGCTTCGGCTGTTTCGATTCAATGCCGGACGCGGGATACACAAGAACCGCCAACCCTTCGGTTGGCGGTTCTTGTGTCGAATCCACGCCACACGGCTTTCATGTACTCAGACCGACTTCCGGCGATTCGAGTCGTCGCGTCAGAAAAGAACGTCGACCGGGACGAGACTGTCCGAGGTGGAGTTGTTGCCGAGCTGGCCGGAGCCGCCATGTCCCCAACACTTGGCGCCGCCCGTCGTGGTGACGGCACAGGTGTGGCTCCAGCCCGCCGAGATCGAAGCCACGCCGCTCGTCAGGGTCGAGACGTCGACGGGGACGAGACTTTGCGAAGTGGAGTTGTTGCCGAGCTGGCCGGAGCTGTTCCGCCCCCAGCACTTGGCGCCGCCCGTCCCGGTGACGGCGCAGGTGTGCTCGCCGCCCGCCGAGATCGACGCCACGCCGCTCGTCAGGGTCGAGACGTCAACGGGGACGAGGCTGTCCGAGGTGGAGTTGTTTCCGAGTCGGCCGTTGGCGCCATGTCCCCAACACTTGGCGCCGCCCATCGTAGTCACGGCGCAGGTGTGCCACGACCCCGCCGATATCGACGCCACGCCGCTCGTCAGGGTCGAGACGTCGACGGGGACGAGACTTTGCGAAGTGGAGTTGTTGCCGAGCCTGCCGTTGCCGTTCCATCCCCAGCACTTGGCGCCGCCCGTCGTGGTGACGGCGCAGGCGTGGTTGCTACCCGCCGAGATCGACGCCACGCCACTCGTCAGGGTCGAGACGTCGACGGGGACGAGACTGTCTGATGTGGAGTTGTTGCCGAGGCGGCCGTTGGCGCCAAATCCCCAGCACTTGGCGCCGCCCGCCGTGGTAATGGCGCAGGTGTAGTTGGCGCCCGCCGAGATCGACGCCACGCCGCTCGTCAAGGTCGAGACGTCGACGGGGACGAGACTGTCTGATGTGGAGTTGTTGCCGAGTTGACCGAAACCGCCAGCTCCCCAGCATTTGGCACCGCCGGTCGTCGTGAGGGCGCAGGTGTGTTCCCAGCCCGCCGAAATCGCCGCTACGCCACTCGTCAGGGTCGAGACGTCGACGGGGACGAGACTGTTCGAGGTGGAATTGTTGCCGAGCCGGCCGAAGCTGCCCGCTCCCCAGCACTTGGCGCCGCCCGCCGTGGTGACGGCGCAGGTATGGCTGCTGCGCGCCGATATCTGCGTCACCTGGATGATGACGCCCCCGACATCGAGCGTGTAGACCCGCTGACCGTCGGTGCCGAGATAAGAGCCGACGATCTCGAAGGATGCCGGTCCCTGGGCGTCGGGCGTACCCGATGCGATGCCGGTCGCTGCGTCGAGGCTCATCCAGGACGGCAGTGCGGGATTGCCGCCCGACCAGGTGAGGTCGCCGACGGTGACGCCGCCCGGATCGGTGAGCGAGGCGAGATTGGCGAAGCTGAAGGACCACGGATTGCCGACATTGGCCTGAGGAAAGCTGTTCGTGCCGGTGGCCTCGCCGAGCGTGATGGCGAAGTTCGCTCCGGGGACGGGTGTGGGATCTACGGGCGCAGGCGGGGGAGCGGAATTGCCGGATGTCTGCGTGCCCGCATTCTGGGTCGCTGTTCCGACATCCACGAAGATGTCCCTGACCGACGTGCCCGTGGCGGCGACGGCACCGAGGCCGACGGCTGCGATCAGGGCGGCGATCAGGGCGTATTCACCGAGACCGGCGCCCGAGCGGCTGTGCAGGGCAGATGAAGCCAGTAGCGAAGAAAGATTCGAGATTCGAAGACGAGAACGCGTATCGGGTGACATCGTCGGCAGACTCCTTGATGATCTTTCCATCGAGGATACGGGACGATGCGGGTCGATTCAAACGTATGCGTTTTTTTTGCAGTATCGGCATCGCCGCTCGCTGCGTCGACGGCCGCTTTACGCGAACGGTACATGGATACCGAGCAGAAGAACGAAACGGCAGAGCCCGATCGGTCGCCGCGTACCCGAACGACGAAAACTCCCCACCGCGGACGCGACGACGTCGTGCGCGCGTGCGACGGATCATCGACAAACAGCCTCGAGACCTCTGTCGACCGGTTCGGCCATCGAGGCCAGAGGGGGATCGTTGAGAAACAGGTGCCGAAGGCGCTCCGCCATCTGGTTTCGGCCCAACGTGCACCCACCGTCAAAGCTGACACGGCCAAACGAAAAAGACCCCGTCGCGGAACGCGACGGGGTCGATGGCGCAGACCGAAGACCCGTCAGCGCCCGAGACCCTGCTCGAACATCTGCTGGACCATGTTGGCGATCGCGGGATTCTGCATCAGAGCGCGGGCGTCGAGATGACCCATGCCCTTCTTGGCGAGTTCCGCCTGGAGATGGGCGACGAAGGTGTCGTCCTTCATCAATTCGCGCAGATCGAGATTGCGCGGCACGTCCTGCGTGGTCGCGGCTCTCTGTGCCGGCGCCGGCGCCATGAAGGCGGGCGAGGCGAAGGTCGGCGCCACGGGCGCACGTGCGACGACGGGGGCGGGCGCGGTGATCACGGCTGCGGGGGCGGCGACGACCGCGGGAGCCGGTTGCGCCGTCGGCTCCACCTCGACCCGAGCCGCGATCGGTGCCTCCTCGACGAGCGCGGCGTCCGCCGCCTTGCGCGAGGGAAGCGCTTCGTCGACCGACGAGGTCTGGGCGTGCTGCGCTTTCGCGCCGCCGCTCTCGCCCTTGTCTTTTCGTACGATCGGCGCTTCGTCGGACACGGTCTCGACCGTCGTGGCGAGAGGCGCCTCGGCGATCGGAACGCCGGCCGGCGCGCTGTCGGGCGTCGACGCCGCGAGCATCGGGGCCGAATCGAGGATCTCGATGATCATGGCGCCGCCATTGGCGGTCGTGCGCGTCTGCGGTCGCGTCTCGGCGATGCGCGAGGGGTCGTCCGTCAGTTCGATGACGAGCGCGCCCGACGACAGACGCGTTACGACATGAGCCTGGGGGCCCTCCCAGGGCGGCAGCACCATGCCGGGCTTGAGCTCGATGAAGCCCGATCCGGGCGGTGGCGTGAGCACTTCGAAGCCGTGCGCGGCGCCACCGGTGGCGAGGAGGAGCGCCAGCGCCGTCGTGGCGAGACGACGCGAGCGGATGTCGGCGTGGTTCATCGAAAGCCTCTTTCGATTTCGAGCTTTTCGTGTGAGGTAGCTTCGTGCCGACGAACGGCGAGCGTCTTCGTGAAGACGGCGTTCGTCTGTGCCGAGCCGAGGCTTTGACGAGACGATCTTCTCAGACGAACATCAAGAAAACCTTAAAGCCGATCTGTCGTTTCGACCGAGACGATCGAACGTCTTCGCACGATGTCCCGAGCGCGACTTGCGGCCGCGACGGCGCCCGCGGCCCATCGGGCGATCTCGAGCGGATCGTCGAGCGCCTCGTCGGGCAGCCGCCAATAGGAGAGCGCCACCGGCTCGCCTCTGCGCAGATAGGTGAACGGACGCGATCGCGCCGCCTCGAAGAGGGGTCGCGTCACCTCGTCGACCTTGAGGAAGATTTCGGCCTGCGCGACGATCGCGAACATCAGGCCCTCGCGGTAGACGCCGAAGCCTCCGAACATGCGCCGTACCCGCACCGGCCCCAACTCACCGAAGAGGTCCTCGATCGCGCCCTCGTCCATTGACTTCGTCTCCCGGAAAGGAAAAACCTGTGGGTTCGTGTGCACGCGCCGCGTCGGCGACCTTGACAGGTGGCGCGACCATGACAAGATACAATCGATCGTCTCCGATCGTCGAGGACCGCGCGCCCGTGCCCTTCCGCTTCGTCCACACCGCCGATCTGCATCTCGACTCGCCCCTGCGCACGCTCGCGATGCGCGACGAGCGGCTCGCCGGGCTCGTTGCGGACGCGACACGGACCGCGCTCACCCGCATCGTCGATCTGTGTCTCGAGGAGGACGTCCAGGCGCTGGTGATCGCCGGCGATCTCTACGACGGCGGTCAGACCTCCATGAAGACGGCGCTCTTCCTCGCACGCGAGCTCGCACGGCTCGACGCGGCCGGGATCAGGACCTTCGTCGTGCGCGGCAATCACGACGCCGCCTCGCGCATCACGCGCGAACTCGCTCTGCCCGAATCGGTCACGGTCTTCGGTGGCCGCGCCGAGATGCACACGCTCGAGCGCGACGGCCTCCTCGTCGCGATCCACGGCATCAGCTTCTCCAATCCCCACATGCGCGAGAGCCTCTTCGATCGCTTCAAGGCGCCCGTTCCCGACGCGCTCAACATCGGCATCATGCATGCGAGCCTCGACGGCGCGCGCGGTCACGATCTCTACGCGCCCGTCTCGTCGACGGTGTTGCGGGCGAGCGGGTTCGACTATTGGGCGCTCGGACACGTCCATGCCGGCTCGCAGGATCTGTCGGGATCCTGCGCGATCGTGATGCCCGGCATGCCGCAGGGCCGCGACATCGGCGAGGCCGGCGAGAAGAGCGTCGTCCTCGCCACGATCGGTGAGGATCGCCGCGTCGAGATCGTCCGCCGCGAGGTCGCGAGTCTGCGCTTCGAGCGCCTCGCTCTCGACGCGAGAGGGGTCGAGGACGAAGGGGTCCTCCTCGAGCGCGCGGAGCGCGCCTTGCGGGACCTTCGCGGGCGGATTTCGACCGAGCATCTCGTCGTGCGCCCGACGATCGCCTGCGACGGCGCGCTCGCCTGGCGCCTGCGTCGCGACCGAGACGCGCTCGAAGCACGTCTGCGCGACCGCGCCGAGGACGTCGGAGGCACCTGGATAGAAGCGGTCGAGATCGAGGGAAGCGAGGCGGCGACCGTCTCCGGCGGCGCGCTCGCAGATCTCGCGCGCATCCTGCGCGACGAGACCCTGACCGATCCGGGCGTCGTCGGCGAGGCCGGACGCATCGCCTCCGAACTCGTGCGGGTCCTGCCTCCGGAGGTGCGCGACGCCTTCGGCACGGACGAGAACGCGCTCGGCGCGCTCGTGCGCGAGGCCCTCGCCGATGCGGCCGAGGAAGCGCTCGCGAGCCTGCACGACCTGCCGCGCGAGGAGGAGATGTCCTGATGCGTCTGCAGCGCCTCGATCTCGTCCGCTACGGCAAGTTCACCGACGCGCGTCTCGATTTCGGGACGTCCGTCCCCGGACAGCCCGATCTTCACGTCGTCTGGGGACCCAACGAGGCGGGCAAGTCCACGATCTGCGCGGCCTATCTCGATCTTCTCTTCGGCATCCCGCACACCAGCGGCTACGCCTTCCTGCACGGCTACGAGAGCATGCAGATCGGCGCGTCGATCGCGACGGCCGACGGAATCCACGAGCTCGTCCGCGTCAAGAAGCGCAACGCCTCCCTCTTCGACGGCGCCGGACGCCCCGTCGCCGACGCCCTCCTCGGCCTCGCGCTCGGAGGCATCGATCGGGACGCCTACGGGGCCATGTTCCATCTCGACGACGACACGCTCGAGCGCGGCGGCGAGAGCATCCTCAGGAGCCAGAACGACCTCGGCCGGATCCTGTTTTCGGCGACCGCCGGTCTGACGGGCACCGCGGCCGCGGCCGAGAGCCTGCGTCGCCGCGCCGAGGAGTTCTACAAGCCGCATGCGAGCCGCGCCCTCAATGCCCTGAAGAACAGGGTCGAGGCTCTCGCCGACGAACGCCGGGAACACGATCTCGCCGCGAGCACGCACGTCTTTCTGCGCGAGGAGCGCGAGCGCTGCGAGGTTCTCTGGGGCGGCGTGCACGAGCGTCTCGAGAGCGCCCGGGCCGAACTCCTGCGTCTCGAGCGCCTCGCCGGTCTCGTGCCCGTCGCGAGCGAACTCGCGCAGGCGCGCGCGGCACTCGCCGCCCTCGCCGATCTGCCCCATCCGCCGGGCGACCTCGCCGCGCGACTCGAAAGTGCCCGTGGCGAGCGCACCACCCTCGTCGCGGCGCGCACCACGGAAGAGGCGGCGCTTTCTCGCCTGGCCGACGAGCGCTCCCCCATCGTCCGCGACGAGCCGGCATTGGCGCTCGCACCCTTGCGCGAGGAGATCGAGGCCCGTTACGGCGCCTACGAAGCCACCGTGTCGGAATTGCCGGTCCTGCGCGAGGAGGCGCAGCGAATCGAGGGGGAGATCGCCGAGATCCTGATCCGCCTCGACGCGGACGGGGAGAGCCCCGACGACCTCGTCCTGCCCGCGCCGACGCTGGCGCTCCTGCGTGCCCTCGCGAGCGAGCACGTGCGCCTCGAGGCGCAGGAGAAGACGAGCCGCGATACGCTCGAACGCTGTCTCGTCGAACGCGAGGTCTGTGCCTCGGCGACGGGCGAGCCCGCGGACGAGGCGGCGACAAGTGCCTTGGCGAGCCTCCTCGAGAGCATCGAGGCCCTCGGTCCCGATACGGCCGTCGAACGCGCCCGCGCCGATCTCGCGGAGGCGAGCGCCGCGCTCGACCGTAGCCGCCGCGATCTGGCCGACTGGGGTACGCTCGACACGGCCTCGCCGATTCTCTCGCGCGACGAAGTCGAGGCTCTCGAAAGCGCGCTCGCGCGTGCGCTCGACGAGGCGGAGCGCGCCCGTCTGCGGGTCGAGACGCTGCGCACGGGCGCGTGGGACGCAGCCGACGCGGATGTCCGCTCGACGCGTCGCGAGGCGGTTATGTCGGACGTGGCTCGAGCCCGGGAGGCCCGCGAGAGGGCCTGGACGGAGCATCTCGGTCGTCTCGACGCGCAAAGCGCGCTTCGCTTCGAGGAGACGATGCGCCAGGACGACGCCCTCGTCGCCGCCCTCGTCGCCGCCGAGGTCGAGCGGATCCGCGACCGTGCGCTCGCGGAGGAAGCGGACCGCGACACGGCGCTCGCCCGGCGCGCGCATGCGGATCTCGCGGAGGCGAGCGCGGCCCTCACGGGCGTTCGGGAGAAGATCGCCGCTGGTCTTCCGGGATTGCGGCCTGCCGCGCTCGAGACCGCCCGACCCGGTGCCGTACGCACGATCGTGGATGGATTGCGGCGCTGCCGCGAGAGCGAAGAGCGCCTACGCGCGGCGAACCGGGCGGCCGAGGAGGCCACCGAGACGCTCGCCCGCACCCGCCTCGCCTTGGCGACTCGGATGACGTCGCTCGGCGCGCGCGTCGGCGACGAAGAGCCTTTCGCGGCACTCCTCTCCCGGGCTCGCACGCTGCTCGCCCGCGCCGAAGCAGGAGCGAGCGCACGCGAGACCCTGGCGCGGGCCGATCGTGCCGTCGAGGAGGCACGCCGCGCGCTCGCGCGCGTCGTCGCGGAGCGCGAGGATTGGAGGGCCCGCTACGATCGGGCCGTCTCCGGAACCCGCCTCGAGACCGCTCCCGTCTTGCCCGAGGCGCTCGCCACGATCCTCGACGAGCTCGGCGCCCTCGCCGATGCCTGCCGTCGACGCCGCGAGGACAGCGCCCGTCTCGCCCGCCTCGAGGAGGTCGAGCGCGACGTCGCGGCGCGCATCGGCGAGGCGGCGCGCGCCCTGGGCCTGACCGTCTCGCAGCCCGATCGCGCGTGGCGGGAGATCTCCGGGCGTGTGGGCGCGGCCGTCCTCGCCGATCGCGAGGAGCGCCGCCTCGCCCGCGAAATCGGGGAGGCGCAGCGGCGCATCGCGACGCTCGAACGTGATCTCGACGCGACGAAGGGGCGGATCGCCGGCCTGTGTGGCGAGGTCGGCGTCGCCGACGAGGCGACCCTCGCCGAGACGATCGAGGCCTGCGCCCGCCGCGACGAGTTCGCGCGACGCGTGACGACACTCGAAGGGCACGTGCGCGACACCATGGGGGCGCGTGATCTCGAGGAGGCCCTGCAGGAGCTCGGTGTACTCGACGCCGATCTCCTCGCGGCGCGCTCGGCGACGGCCCGAGAGAGCGTCGAGCGCCTCGCCCACGACGAGCGCGCCGCCCACGACGCGCTCGAGGACGTCCGCCGCCGGATCGAGGCCGTCGGCGGCGACGGAGCGGCGGCACGGATCGAGCAGGAGCGACGCACGGCGCTCGTCTCGATCGAAGCCGGAGCGCGCGCCTGTCTGCGCGACCGTCTCGCGGCGCTCGTCCTCGACGACGCGCTGCGTCGTTATCGCGAAAGCCATCGCGGTGCGATGATGACGCGCGCTTCCGAGGCCTTCGTGGCGATCACGGGCGGGGCCTATGTCGGGCTCTCGACCCGCGTCGATCGTGAGAAAGAGCTCCTCGTCGCCCTGCCGCGCGAAGGCGGCTCCCGCCTCGTCGACCAGCTCTCGAAGGGGACGCGCTTCCAGCTCTATCTCGCTCTGCGCGTCGCGGCCTACGAACAGGTGGCGGCCTCGGGGCGCGCGGTGCCGTTCGTCGCAGACGACATCATGGAGACCTTCGACGAGGAGCGCTCCGCGCGGACCTTCGAGGCACTCGCACGCATGGCGTGTTCCGGTCAGGTCGTCTATCTCACCCACCACCGCCATCTCGTCGAGATCGCCCGCGAGGTCTGCCCGAGCGTGCGCGTTCATGATCTGACGGCTCTCGCGTCGCCCGGTCCGCCCGCTTCCGCCGTCGCCTGAGCGAGGCTCTGGCGAGACCAGAGCGCCCGAGCGGTCTCGGGTGCAAAGTCAGCGCCCGGCGCTGCGCGCGAGCCGCTCGAGCGTCTGGCGGGTCGTGGCGTTCGGATCGTAGGAATCGACCTGTGCCTGCACTTGCGCATCGGTATAGATGGCGCGGATGAGTCTGTGTCGCAGGACGTCCGGGATATGCGGCCAGGCGAGGATGGTGATGCGGCTCTCGCGGTCGACGCGCGTGACGCATGCCGGGATCTCGCCGATCGTCGGCACGCAGAAGACGACTTCGTCGCCCACGCAGATTTCGGCCGAGACGGGTCCGCGCAGCCGCCCCGAAACGACGGAGACGTCGTCGAGAACGAGCGTGTCCAGGATCCCACCCGGTTTGCGTAGACCGACTTCCTGGCGCACCCTGAAGCGCTCTTCCTGGCGCCTGTAGGGGCGCTCGAAGCACATGGTGCAGGCGAGCGTCAGGAGAAGGAGTACGTAGAGCGTCCAGAACAGCGAGGCGGCGATCTCGCCGACGCTCTGCAGGACGATGCCGTCGAAAAGGAGCGCATGCGCGAAGGCGGCGAGGATCGCGCCGGCGAGTCCCGCCAACATGACGAAGGTCCGGGTGTCGACGAGCGAGGTGCGTGCGGCATCGCCCTTCGGTGTGACGGGATTGATCGCGATGAGCGGCTTGCCGAAGGGTTTGATCAGGGACGACAGCGACGTCGGCAGGAGCTCGACCGCGAGAAAGACCTGCATCGCCGGCGAGATCAGGAAATGCCAGCGCCCACGCGTCAGCCAGGTCATCGCCATGGCACTCGTGGCGAACAGTGCCAGCGGCATCAGGAGGACGCCGATCCCGTCGCGGCTCTCGAAAACGCGCCAGTCGAAGGCCCAGAGGAATAGCGGTGCGAGCGCGAAGACGATCGGCAGGAGCGACCAGACGATCCAGTGCGATTGCCGAAAGAAGAGTCTCTGGGCGAGGTTCATCTGGTGACGCCCGAAAGGCCCGAAGGGCATGTAGAGGGCCTGGAAGGCGCCACGGCACCAGCGATTTCGCTGGTCGTGCAGGACCGAGAGAGATTCGGCCGCGAGACCGACGCTGAGCGTCTCGTCGAGATAGCGGATGACGTAGCCCTGCGAGACGAGCTTCATCGATGTGGCGAGATCCTCGATGTCGGTCTGCGTGACGAAGCCGCCGATCGCCTCGATCGCCGTGCGCCTGATCACGGCGCAGGAACCGCAATAGAACGCCGCGTCGAGCGCGTCGCGGGCCGGCTGCTCTTCGCGGTAGAAGAACGACAATTCGTCGGGGGCGCTCTCGAGCAGCATGCTCGCGCGCATCGCATCGACGTTGTAATAGGTCTGCGGCGTCTGAACGATCGCCACGCGCGGATCCTCGAAGAAGCCGATCGTGCGCAGGAGGAAATTCGGAAACGGCACGAAATCCGCGTCGAGCGACAGGATCACCGGCGCCGACGAGATCGACAGGGCGTGATTGTGGTTGCCCGCCTTCTTGCCTTTCGAATCGGGTCGCGTGACGTGTTCGACGCCCAATTCCAGACAGCGCTCGCGCAGCCAGTCGCGGCGGCCGTCGTCGAGCACCATGATCCGCAGTTTGTCTTTGGGCCAGTCGAGCGCGAGCGCCCCGACGAGTGTCTTCTCGAGGATCGCCCAATCCTCGTTGTAGGTCGCGATGAAGACGTCGACCGGCGGCAGGGCGCTGGGATCGACCGCGCGCAAGTGGCGCTCGTAGGTATCTGCCACGGGCACGTTGTCGCGCACCCGCGCCATCTGCCAATAGAACAGCAGTCCTTCGATGAAGCAGATCGCTTCGGCGACGTAGAAAATCGTCTGCCAGACGCTCTCGCCGAGTTGACGCGCCTCCATCGAAAAGAACATCGTCGTGCGCCAGGAGAAATAGACGCAGAACAAGATCGCCATGGCGATGCAGACCCACAGCCGCGCCAACGGCTCGCGGGAATGGGAGAGCGCGGTGACGCTCGCGACGAAACCCGCGACGAGGACCATCGATGCGTGCACGGGCTCCATCGGGCGACCCCTCCTCGGGGGAATTGCCGCTCAGGCGGCCTTGCGGGTGCGCGCGAGCGTTTCGGCGAAATAGCGGATGGTGCGCGCGAGTCCCGTCTCGATGTCGACAAGCGGCCGCCAGCCGAGGAGAGCGTCGGCGAGATCGATCACGGGCCGGCGCTGCGTGGGATCGTCGGTGGGCAGGGTCTTGTGGACGATGGGCGAGGAGGAGCCCGTCATGGCGACGACGAGACGCGCGAGATCGGCGACGGTGCGCTCTTGCGGATTGCCGAGATTGACCGGGCCCACGGTTGCGCCGGGTGCCGCCATCAGACGCACGAAGCCCTCGATCATGTCGTCGACATAACAGAATGAGCGCGTCTGCGAGCCGTCTCCGTAGATGGTGATCGGTTCGCCCTCGAGCGCTTGGGTGATGAAGTTCGACACGACCCGCCCGTCGTCCACGTCCATGAAGGGCCCGTAGGTGTTGAAGATCCGCACCACACGCACCTCGACGCCGTACATGCGGTGATAGTCGAAGCACAGGGTCTCGGCGGCGCGTTTGCCTTCGTCGTAGCAGGCGCGCGGCCCGATCGTGTTGACGTTGCCGCGATAGCTTTCGGGCTGCGGGTGGACGTGCGGATCGCCGTAGACCTCGGAGGTCGATGCCTGAAAAACGCGAGCCCCGTAGCGGCGGCCGATCTCGAGTGCGTTGCGCATGCCGAGCACGTTGACCATCATCGTCTTGACGGGATCGGCCTGGTAATGCGGCGGCGAAGCGGGACAGGCGAGATTGTAGACCTCGTCGGCCGCGAAATCGTAAGCCTCGACCACGTCGTGCTCCACGACCGCGATGTCCTGGTTCGACAGGATCGGAGCGAGATTGTCGCGCCGGCCCGTCGAGAAGTCGTCGAGCGCGATCACGCGATGGCCTTCGTCGAGGAGGCGACGGCACAGATGCGAGCCGAGAAAGCCGGCGGCGCCCGTCACGAGAACGGTCTTCTTCTTCATGGCAGTGTCACTCCCGAGATCATTTTTCGTCGCCCCGAGCGCTCCCGGAGAGGTAGGCGTCCGTCAGGCGCGTCCCGACGGCGACGACCTGGGCGAGGAGGGCGCTGAGACCCTCGCTCAGGTCGGACAGAAGAGCCGAATCGTGCGCGCCGTGCGTGAAGCGCACGGTGGCGCTGCGTCCGATCGGACAGGTCTCGGCGTCGAAGGCGCCGCCGATATCGACGACGACGCTCATCATCCCGCGCGCGATCTCGGAGACGCCAGCCACGCGGGCGTGATCCGTCGCGAGCGCGCTCGCACCCCGCACCGAGCGGATCGATCCCGAGATCGTCTCGTCTTCGCCGGAGAGACGCACTCTGACCGGGGCGCCCGGATGAATCGCGGCAAAGCCGTGTTCGGGCAGCGTCGCTTCGACGAACGCACGACGGCAATCGGCGAATTCGGCGACCACTTCGCCGCGGTTGACGAAGCTCTCGTCGGGAACCCGCAACGACCAGACGATGCCGGGCGTGGACGCCCTGACGGATTCGCGGGCGAGGCCGTCGAGGCGGGCCTGTTCGGCCGCGAGTCTCTGTCGGGTCTCGGCGCGCCGCGCGAGCGTCGCCTCGTGCTCGGCGTTGAGATCCGCGAGGCGCATGCGCACCTCGTCGAGCCGCTGCTGGGAATAGGAGGCATCGCCGAAACCGTCCGCGATCATCACCCCGTGGCGCGCGGCGTCGAGCTCGCGGCCGACACGCCTCAGGGCCGCCCGTGCCTTGGCGACTTCGGCCTCGGCGAGCGCCAATTCGGCCCGCCGATCCTCGAGGCGCGCCTGTGTGGCCGACCCGGAAGCCGAGAGGCGCTCTGCTCGATCGAACTCGAGCCGGGCGTGATCGGCCCGAGCGATGGCCGCGCCCAAGGAGGCATCGGCCTCGGCGACGAGCGCCTCGAGACGCTCGAGGCTCCCTTCGCGATGGATGGCGGCGCGGGTCGCGAGCTCTGCCTGCAGGTCTGCGTACTGCGCGATGCGCTCCTCGAAGAGCGCGGCGAGGCGCTCTTCGGCGCCGACGCGGGCCTGCAATTCCGCGAGCGTCCGATCGTCGACGCGGTCGTCCACGATATTGAACAACAAATCGCCCGCGCCGACGGGAGATCCGTCGAGGGTCTTGTCGCCGAAGCTCACGCGCCCGTCGATCGGCGCCCGCAGACTGCCGAGCGGCGCGGAGACGACGGCCTGCGTCGAGACGTGCAGCGCGTAGCGGTCGTAGAGATATTGAACGGCGAGCCCGGTGACGGCGACGCCCACGGCGAGGCGGGCGAGAACGGCGGGCCGCAGGCGTCGTCCGATCGTGCGGGCTCTCGGCAACGGCTCGGCGCGCGACGCGTACTGGCCGCGCGCGAGCGTCTGGTCGACATTGTCTGCCGCCAGGCGTGGACGGATGTCGAGATGTCCCGGACCGGCGACCATCTCCTCGACAATGCGTGGCCCGCGTCCGCCGTCTCCCGTTTTCGTCATGGTCGTGCCCTCGCGAACGTCGGTCTTCGACGACACACGTTCTTCAGTTATTCAGCTAGGACACAATCGAAAACGAAAAAGGCGCGGGTTCGAGTCCTGCGAAGGCGCTCGTGCGGGAGCGCCTTTCTTGCGTTAATGCTCCTTGAAGCCGATCGCAGACGGACGGAGATCGCACATTCTGCGATCGGCTTCAATCGAAGCGAATCTGCGGCCTTCGGTCGATCGGAAATTGCGCCGTGAGCCGACGACGCTCCTCGGATGTTGCCCTGATCGTCGCCTCAGCGTCGCCGCGCGCGACCGCATGGGCGACGTCGGCGACCATGTCGGCGATCATGGCGAAGTCGACCCCGTGGAACCCGCGGGAGGTCCCGGCGGGCGACCCGAGACGCAGGCCAGAGGTCACGCGTGGACCCTGCGGGTCGGCGGGAACGGCGTTCTTGTTCGTGGTGAGCCCCGCGCGCAAGAGGGCGCTTTCGAGTGCCGCGCCGGTGACGCCGAGCGCACGCAGGTCGACGAGAACGAGGTGCGACTGCGTCCCGCCGCAGACGAGATCGAGACCCCGTGCGCGCAGGCCGTCGGCGAGCACGCCCGCATTGATCTTCACCTGCAGGGCATAGCGCTTGAAGTCCGGATGTATCGCCTCGCGCAAGGCGATCGCCTTCGCCGCGATGACGTTCATCATCGGACCGCCTTGGAGACCGGGGAAAACGGCCTGGTCGATGCGCTTGGCGAGATCGGGATCGTTCGTGAGGATCATCCCGCCGCGCGGGCCACGCAGCGTCTTGTGCGTGGTCGTGGTCACGACGTGGGCGTGAGGGAATGGATTCGGATAGAGCCCCGCCGCGACGAGCCCGGCATAATGGGCGATGTCGGCGAGGAGAACGGCACCGACGTCGTCGGCGATCGCGCGCAAGCGCGCGAAATCGATCTCCATCGGATAAGCGGAGCCACCGGCGATGAGGAGCTTGGGGCGCACGCGCCGCGCCGTCTCGGCGACGGCTTCGTAATCGATCAGCCCGGTCGTCGTGTCGAGGCCGTAGGCGTGGGCCGTGAACCACTTGCCCGAAAAATTGACCGGCGAGCCGTGGGTGAGATGTCCACCCGCGTCGAGGCCCATGCCGAGGAGCGTATCGCCCGGGCGCATGAGGGCCATGAAGACCGCTGCGTTCGCGCTCGAGCCCGAATGGGGCTGAACGTTGGCGAACGCGCAGCCGAAGACGCGTTTGGCATAGGCGATGGCGAGTTCTTCCACCTTGTCGGAGGGCCCGCAGCCGGCATAATAGCGCCGCCCCGGATAGCCCTCCGCGTACTTGTTCGTGAAGATCGAACCGAGCGCGGTCATGACCGCATCGGAGGCGATGTTCTCGGACGCGATCAATTCGATGCTCTCGTCCTGGCGCCGCCGCTCGTCGATGAGGGCACTGGCGAGATCGGAATCGACGGCGGCGATGATCTGGATCATGGCGGTTCTCCCTCGGACGTCGTTTTTTCGAATTCTACGCCACGTCCGCAACGAGAGACGTCCTGAAAGCGACGGAAGCGACAAAAAGATCGAACCGATCGACAGAATTCTTCTACACACGCGAAAAGTTTGTGTATAAGAACCGAGCCCGCACACTTGTCATTCGGCGAAGAATGACTTATCTAGACGACAATGGGGCGCGTAGCTCAGTGGTAGAGCATCGTCTTGACATGGCGGAGGTCGCAAGTTCGATCCTTGCCGCGCCCACCATGACCTTGCACCGAATCGCGGTGATGCTCCGTTCGACATGCGGACGTGGCTTTAATTCTCTAAGAGGCCTCGAGAATCATTCGCGATATTGTCGTGCATTCGGGCCCGCATGCGATCCACTGCGCGGTTGCCCTCATCGTCCGCTTGAACGCGAAGACACCAGACACGAAGACTGCCACCTTTTGGGCCGAGCAGCGATCGGCCCGACGTTCGAATGAGCCTTACCTGCGCTCGCCGAGTGGCCTCGGTGGATGCGTCGCCGATGAGGTTCTCGAGAGAGGGCGCGTCGCGTCTGTGGATCGGACCGCGAATCGTCACCTGCGAATATTGCGCATCGAATCGACGCGGCGGGCGATCGCCCGCTCGTCGACCGGCTTGCGGTCGGTCTCGAACAGGTTGAGGACGGGCAGGAGCGCGAACCAGGACGAGACGAGCGACAGGCCGAACGCCGTCGCGAGGAACGTCACGTCGGATCCCGTGACGATGTCCTCGGCCGAGGCGCCCGTGACGAAGACGAGGCTCACGGGAGCGCTCGCGGCGACGAGAAGCGTGAGCGACAAAGTCCGACGGATGGTCTTGCGCGTATAGACTTCCTCACGCGAGCGGTGCCGGTAATGGAGGACGCTCACGCAGAAGGCGAGCAGCGCGAGGCCGAGCACGTGCGGAAAGCTCGTGCTCTGCAGGAGGACGCGCCAGGCATAGCCCCAGAAGACCACATCGACTTCCATGTCTCATCCTCCCCGCACGAGATCGCGGAACGCGCCGAGGCCGAACCGCTCGGCCATCGCCCACTGGGTCCATGTCGCCGCGAACGGGTCCTCGCCGCCTCGCCAGGCGGACACCTCGCGCGAATAGTCGTAGCGTCCGACGACCAGGCGTCCGATCCGCGTCGGCAGATGAAAGAAGCTCTCGCCGTCGTAGCGCGCATGGATCGCGCGCCCCGAATGCGCGGCGAGAATCACGTCCGCCACGACGGCCGCCTGGGCGCGGATCGCCGGCAGGGTCTTCGACGTCGCGAGTCCGGCGACATCGCCGAGCGCAAAGATCTCGGGATGCCGGCGCAGCGACAGGCGTGCCGGATCGACGTCGACGAAGGGGCCGACGACGGGATTGGCGGGCAACGTCATGCCGTGCGCGGTCAAGAAGGACGGCGCCTTGGCGGGCGGAACCACATGGATGAAGTCGTAATCGTGCTCGATCGGGCCGAGCGGCGTCTCGTAGATCGCCGAGCGTGCGGCTGGGCGCAAGGAGGTCAGGCGATGACGCTGACGCACCGTGATGCCCTTCGTCTGGAAAGTTCGCAGTAGGAAATCGTTGATCTGCGGATTCGGATAGACGTCGTTTCCGTCGACGTAATAGAACAACTCCGAGCGCGGCCTCGTGCCGGCGCGTTCGAGGAGGTCCGCGACGAGGAGCACGAAGGCGAGCGGCGCGCTCGTGCCCGAGACGATCTGCGAGGGTGCCACGAAATGCGCCAGGCCCCCGGTCTTCAAAAAGGCCGCGAGACTCGTACGGGTGCGCTCCGCTTCCGCATCTCCGAGATAGAGACTGCCGATGCCGTGTGCCCCGACGATCTCCGAATCGAATCCGGAGACGGCTTCGAAATCGGGCACGAGACCCGTTGCGATCACGAGATAGTCGTAGGGGATCTCGGTCAGGGGTCCGAGCCGAACGCTCTTGGTGGCCGTCTGGATGTGCGTGACCGCCTGAGGGACGAGGGTCGCCGCGACGGGCAGATGATCCGACAGGGGCAGGCTCGTCGTGTCCTCCTTCCACAGACCGGCTGCCGTGAACAGGCGTGCGGGCTTGAAGCCGAGAGTATCGGAAGGATCGCACAGGGTGATGTCGGCTCGCGGCAGGGCCCGCCGCAAGCGGGCAGCGACCGCGAGACCCGCGGGACCCGCCCCGACGATCACGACGCGCGGCGTACCCGAGGCACGGACGATCTGCGGAGCGGCGAGCGCTGGCACGACGGCCGAAGCCGCGAGGCCCTTGAGGATCATGCGACGATCGATGGACATCTCGTGGTTCTCGTACTCGCGCGGCTGTTGTCGATCGTCTTGAGTATAATAACTCTCGGGTAGGCTCGTCGTGCGCGTGTCGCATGGCGGCGTCCTTTGTGGAGTTTCGAGGCAACCCATGTCGACGACCACACGCTCGCTCCCGGCTCTCGTTACGGTCACACCGGCCGCGGCGGCGCGCATCAGCCGTATCGTCGCGCAATCGGACGCTTCTGCGATCGGATTGAAGGTGGGGGTCAGAGGGGGCGGCTGCGCCGGCTTCTCCTACGACATCGCCGTCGCCCGGAAAGAGGATCTCGACGAGGGCACTCTCGTCGAGGCGCACGGAGCCAAGCTCGTCGTCGACCGTCTCGCGGAACTCTATCTCGTCGGGACGGTTCTCGACTTCGAAGAGACCCTGATGGAATCGCGTTTCGTCTTCCGCAATCCGAATGCCGTCTCGCAATGTGGTTGTGGTGAAAGCATCGGTTTCGGCTGAGATCGATTTCGATACGGACGCGATGCGCGGATTCTCTTGACTGCGCCCGAGACCCGTGGTTCGATTCGTGCGAAAGCGACGACGAGGAACGGGCATGAACGGCAGCCGGCGCGCGTTGGAGGATCGCCTCCATCTCGTGGATGCGGACGAGGTGACGGCGGATCTCGCCGAGACGATCACGCGGACCTTCGGCGAAGCCTCCGAGGGCGGGAGCATCGAGCGCGACTTCCTCCGCTACGCGCACGAAGCCTATCGGCGCGCGCCCGGTGCCCTCATGGCGGACAAGATGCTCGCCCATGCGACCCTGCTCGAGGCGATGCTCGCCCGCAAGCGGCTCGAGGTTCCCTCGCTCCTGCTCGAGCCCTACCGCTTCGCCCAGCGTGCGCTCGCACCGGTTCGTCATCGTTTCGTGATCTCGGGAGAAGTCGCCGGCGCCGCGTTCGCGACGACCCTGCAGAACAACGAGACGATCGCCGCCGCGCTCGACCTCGTGCGTTTCCCGATCTCGCCGATGTGGATCGAACTCGACGACCGCGAGCGCCACGAGTTCGGTGCCGTCGCCGGCGTTCCGATCCGGCCGGGAGCGGACATCCCCGAGCGTCTCGGGCTCTATGTCGAGACGGAAGCGGGCGGTCGTCGGGGCTTCTTCTGGATGGCCTTCGTCTTGTCCGGATCGGGACCGCAGGTCCCTCCCGTCGCCTTCCACTTCGACCTCGACGATCCCGGCTTGCACATGAGGGCGCTCGCGAGCGCACCGGACGCGCCGGGACTGCGCTTTGCCATCCGTCCCGTCTATGACGGGCCGCAGGGCCGCCGGCTGACATTCTCCGATTACGTCGTGCCCGACGTACTACCCTACGGCGATCACGTCTTCCTGCATCGCAATCTCAATCGCGTCTTCCTCACGCCGCCGGCCGTCCACGACCAGATCGAGCGGGATCAATACGCCTTCACCGTCCGCTCGTTCGCCGAGTTGACCGACGAATGGTGTTTCGCGCTCGCCCTGATGATGCTCATGGGTGCCGTGAACGGCGTCGACGAGCGCAGATCGCGCGCGCCCAAGCTCGCCCTCGATCGTCGCGATCAGCGCATCGCGCCGCGCGCGGGCACCGCGCTCGAGGCGCGCAACAAGAATCCGCCCAACGACGTCACCGTGACCATGCACCTGTCGCCGCGAATCGTGCAGGCGCAGAGCCACGCGAGCGGCGACGAACGCACCAGGCGTCAGGCTCCACGTCTTCATTGGGTGGTCGGCCATTTCAGGCGCCGCAAGGATCGACTCTTCTGGATTCCGCCCCATCTGCGTGGCGATCGCGCCCGTGGCATGGTGCCGCGACGAACGGTGCACGTGCGGGCCTGATCGGGCTCCGCTCCGGCGATCGGCGACAAGAGAAAGGGCCGGCGCGAGGCGCCGGCCCGATCTCTTGGTCACGCGAGAGCGATCGCTCAGAAGGGAACGGCGATGCCGGCACGGATCGTGTGGAAGGACGGGCTCAGTCGCGTGCGCAGGCCCTCGCCCGTCGTCACGCCCTTGAGGGTGTGCTCGGGAACGAAATGATAGAGATACTCGGTGCGCAGGACGATCGAGTTCGTCAGGGCGAACTCGAAACCGCCGCCACCGACGAGAGACGCGCGCCAGGTCTCGCGGTCGAGGCTGACCGTCTCGCCGCCGCGCTCGACCGAGCCCTTGCTCGTGAGTTGCACGGCACCGACGCCGGCGGTTCCGAACAGCATCATCTGCTGCCAGGCGAAGCCCGCGCGGGCACGCAGGGAGCCGTAGGCCTCGTGGCCGAAACGCAGGGTCGTCGTCTCGAACCCGGGTGCGGCATCGAGCTTCACGGTCGCGCGCGTCGTGGCGATGTTCGCGTCCGCCTCGATCCCGTAGACGAACTGACCCGTCTGCCAGTTGCGGCCGAGCACGGCGCCCCCGGAGAACCCCTGCGGCTGGATCGTCCCGACCCGCCCCAGGATGGCGTCGCTCGCATCGCGGAACTCGACCGTCTCCTTGAGACCGAAACCGTAGCCGGCCATCGCTCCGAAATAATTGCCCACCCAGTTGTGGCTGCGCTGGAGGGCGAAGACCGGCATCGCACCGGTGTTGTCGCGGAATTGTGCCGCGGCGATGTCGGGCATGATGGTTGCCCCGGCAAGCGCCGCGAGCGCGAGAATCGACGTGCGCATGGTTGTCACCTTTCGTTCTGCGTCGTGTCGTGCGAAAAGAACCGCTCCTGCCGGGAAGGTCCTGTCACTGCGAAAGATATAAGCACGCCGACACGAATGGAGGCGCGCGCGCCGCTCACAGGCCGTGGAGGCGGCAGATCGCCTCGAGGCGAGCGACGACATGCGACTTCGTCAGATAGAGCCGCGTGCCCGCACGCGCCATGTCGACGACGTCCGCGAGGCCGCGTGCCAGAAGGCGCGCACCCGGGCCGGGTTCGCGCGCGAGCGTGATCGTGCGCGAGCCGAGCTCGAGGACGAAGCGGTCGGGAGCGCTCGTCACGCGCGAAGAGGCACAAAGCACGCCCGTGGCGCGTGCGTAGAGCGCGTCCGCCGTGATCTTGAAGCCGGTCGACCGTGCGCGGCCGCGATAGAAGGAGAGTGCATCGAGGAGGATCGCCGTCTCGAGAAGGGCCGCCGTGGCGAAATCCGCATTCTCGCGGGCGATCGTCGCGATCGATCGGCCGATGCGGGCTTTCTCGTCCGCGATCCGACTCGCGCGCAAGATCCGGTCTTGCGCCTTGCGGGTCTTTTCGTCGACGAGATCCGACGCGCGCCAGGCATCGATCAGGGCGGTGTCGATGTCGATGATGTCGCGCAAGCGCACGAAGCGGGCGATCTCGCGCCCTTTTTCCGTTTCGATGACCATCTCGCCGGTCTTCGCGATGCGGCCCTTGGCGATCCAGGAGCGCCGCTCGGTCTCGTCGATGCCGAGATATTCCTCGATCTGGGCGGCACTCAGATGACGGTCGAGGAATTCGTTGCCGATCAGGGAGACCGCCTGCATGATCCGATCGAGGCAGTCGTGTCGCGGCGTCTCCACGACGATCCGCAGCGAAGACTGGTCGTGGGCGACGTCGAAATGCGCGCTGGGTCGAACGTTCGAACCTTGCGCCACGATTTCCGCGGAGAGAGCGAGAACCGTCTCCGAGAGACGCTCGCGTAGGACGAAGAAGAAGTCTCGCGTCAGGAATCGCGAGGCCGCGATCCGAACAGGTGCGCGCACCACGAGAACCACGCCCTTCGAGACCATTCTGCGCTGGATTCTCGGGGACAGTCGCGGCATCTCGCGCCGACGCTGAGAGATTTGGATCACCTCGGCGCCGTCTCGAACGCCGATCCGCGACTGGACGGGGCGGCTCGGACGTGCGGCGTCGAAACGGATCAGATTGAAGCCCATGATTTGTCTTCCGCTTTGGACCGTGTCGGAGATTGGCCCTCACCGAGCGGAGATAGGACGCACGCGCACGTGTCAAAGCGACGCCGTCGGCCGTGTGTGCGCCCTATATCCTCGCTTCGATCCTCAGTCTCGTGTCTCGCTTTTTCGGAAAAACGAACTGGCCATGCCCGCCTTTCCCAGCCTACCCGACGACGTTCTCGCACTCGCCCGTGCGGCCCTCGATCCCGCTATTCTCGGTCACCTCCTCTGGTTCGCGACGCTCGTGGCGTTTTTGTCTTTCGTGAAGGTGTTCGTCTTGCGCCTTCTCGACAAACGCGTCGACGACGCGATCGCGCGTCGTCAGTGGAAGGTGCGAGCCCGAAACGCCTGGCTCGTCGCGCTCCTCGTCGTGTTCCTGATGGCCTTCGGGCCGGAACTGAAGACGATGGCCTTGTCGCTCACGGCGATCGCCGTGGCGGTGGTGATCGCCTTCAAGGAGATGATTCTCTGCTTCGTCGGATTCGTGCTGCGCGACGCCTTCGCCTATTTCGAGGTGGGCGACATCATCGAGATCGACGGCGTTCGTGGCGAGGTCATCGACGTCGATTGGGTGCGCTTCAAGATCGCCGAACACGATGCCCAGACGGGACTGGCGACCGGACGCGTGGTGTCGCTACCCAACAACGTCCTCTTCTCGGGCGGACTGACACGCGATCCGCTGGGGCGTCAATTCGTGCGCGAGACGATCGTATTCGCCTTCAAGCGCGACGACGCGGCTTGGCGTTCGGTCTGGAAGCGTCTTCCCGGGATCGTCGCCGGGGAGACCGAGCGCACTCAGGCGCTCTTGTCGCGCTATACCCGTCGCGTGAGACGCAAACACGATGCCGAGCCGATCGATCCGCGACTCCTCTCGCCGCAATACGAGCTGAAGGCCAAGGCCTGCGACGCGGTGGAATTGACCGTCTCCTATCTCGTGACCCGCGAGGAGCGAGACCGGATCCGCAACGCGATCAATGTGGCGGCCCTGACCGCCGACGAGGCGGACGCGCCCGCCTGAGCGCGTCCGAGCCGACGCGTCCTGCAGGGACGTCGAGTATCGACTTGCGCGAGGGAAGTATCCGCGAAGAATTGGTGGAGCCAGTCGGGGTCGAACCGACGACCTCATGCTTGCAAAGCACGCGCTCTCCCGGCTGAGCTATGGCCCCGTTCTTGTTCTTGGTAGCGGCGGCAAGCAGGTCTTCGTCTTGCGCTATGGGATCTGGACTCAGGTGAGGACCCGCGGGATCGTTCACCTGCTCGCCGCCGCTACAAGTCGAAGATAGTGAACGCGATCCGTTCTGTCCAGACGCGGTGCACGAGTTTTTTGTGATTTCACGCGCTCTTCCCTCCGCCGCGTCCACAGGCGGTTAGAATCCCGTCGTGGAGGAGATGTGGATCATGATCGTGGCCCTCTTGTTCGACGACGAGGAGCGTTTCGCGCAGGCCTCGATGCAGGTGTCGGCTTCGCCGCAGATCGACCTGCGAGTCGCGCTCGCCCCGCGCCTCGTCGTCGTGGGCGCGCAGGCGCATGTGCTGCGGGCCTTCCTGCAGTCGCGACCTCTGCAGGCGCTCGGCGCTCGGCGCGTCGACGAGGATCGAGCCGGTCTCACGCCCGCGGAAGACGCATGGCTGCGTTCGACGCTCTCCGCACTCGAGTCGACACCCGTAGCCGGCCCTTGATATTCTCGTCGTCGAATATTTGGAGCGTGCAGGTCGGTCGCTTATAATCGAAAGAACGTGAAAGGAAAAAGCCATGGACCAAGAGCGCACGTCCCATCTCGCGCAGGTCGCTGCCGATCTCGGTCGTGAGCGCAGCCTCCGCGTTTCGGGCTCCTCCCGCGGCGCGGCTCTCGCGGGAGCGCTCGTCGCCGGACTGGCGATTTCGGCCTGTTCGCAGGGCAGCGCCAGCACCGCCGGCAATACGAACGACGAAACGCGAGCGCAGCAGACGCAAGTCAGCATCGCGGTGTCGACCTCCGAGACCCTCGATTTCGTCATCAGCGAACGGGGTCTGCAGTATTTCGGCAATCCTCAGGACCTCAACGTCCTCGTCGTGGAGCGCGCGAGCGAGCTCGGTTCGCCGATCGCCGGGATTACTGCGATGCTCGAGGCGACGTCGACCGCCGTGGCGGCCCGCGGCCAGCACATCCGAACGACTACGTCCGACGTCGCGCACTTCATGGGCGAGGCCTTCGAGGCGGGGGCCGCGGTTACCCGGGTATCGACGTTCGACGAGAGCG
This sequence comes from Scenedesmus sp. KT-U, assembly GCA_029853055.1. Taxonomy (NCBI): domain Eukaryota; kingdom Viridiplantae; phylum Chlorophyta; class Chlorophyceae; order Sphaeropleales; family Scenedesmaceae; genus Scenedesmus; species Scenedesmus sp. KT-U. Next base: position 23,814 of record JARWLF010000060.1, on the reverse strand, counting down.
GGCGGCGCGTGGGGTCGGCGACGGCGGTCTATGCGGACATGGACCAACTCACGAACCTGCGTTCCTACGGCGGTCACATGTCGAGCTTCTTCGGCCTGACGCATTCGACCGAATATGCCGGTGATCGGATCGTTGACCGCAACGGCACGACGCTGGACGATCGCTCGGTCGCAGCCTTCGTCATGTTGCACGAATACCGACACACCCACAATCTGCATTGGGGCGGCGATCGCGAGATCGACGTGCTCGCCCGCGAGATCGATTCGGACAGGGCTGCGCTCGACCAGTTCAAGGCGCTGTTCGGCGAGGTCAAGGCGGAGGCCGTCGGCGCCTGGGTGATGTCGCACCGCGCCGTCAATGCCGGCGGCGAGGCCTTCGGGCGCGCCGCGATGTATGCGGCCGACGATCCCGACGCGATGTTCTTCGTGCGCGGCGACGCCGGTCACGTCACGAGTCTCGGCGTCGGCGCCCTGGCGGGACGCACTGCCTGGTCGAGAGACGACGCCTTCCGTCTCGCCGAGCGCTCGCTCGATGCCGTCGAGCACCTCGCCGACGCCTTCGTCGCGCTGGGTCAGGGGCCGCTCGCTCGTGAGTTCCGCTCCGCCTCCGAGGCGGTCGTATCGATGGACGAGACCTATTTCCGCACGGCGAGCGGCGATCAGTTGCGCATGGACGAATACGAGCAGATGCGCTTCCTCTATCCCGCTTCGCGGATGATCGCCGACAACGCTGCGCTCGCGACGCTCAAGCCCGACATGCACCGTTTGGCGGGTCAGATCGCCGAGGGTACGGAGCGCCTGTTTCCCGGGCTCGTCGCCCATATGGAGGCGACGGTTCCGAGCCTCTCCGATCACGTGGCGCGCAACGGCTCGCGCGCGAACGTCTTCGCGGCAGGGTCGGCACCTCGAGAAGGTGTCACTGTCGACGAGATGCGTCGGCACGATCATGTCGGCAAGTTGATGGCCGCGATCCGAGCCCGTCAGGAACACGCAAACGAAACCATGCTCGCACGAAACAATCGCGACGCGACGCCCCTTCCGCCGAGACGAGGACCGGAACTATAATTCGAATCGAAATGGAGCAATGATCATGACCACAGACGCGACGCCCGCATCACCTGTCGAGTACGCCTTCATCGAAGCGGGTTCGGGCCGTTGCGTGGTCACGATCTTCGACGACACGCCTTTTCCCGAATCCTGCCGAGTGGCACGGGCGAGCCTGACCGAGCCCGGGATCGTCATCCACCTCGACGAGCGCACCATCGTCCTGTCCGATTTCGACGAGGCCAGCCGTCCCGCCCTCATGGCCGCCCTCGCGCGCAAGATCTGCGACGTCGCGCGCATTTCCGTCTCCGACGGCGTCATGGTCGAGGCGGTTCCGCTCGTGGAGTGTGATCGGTGAACGAAAAGAGCGACGTCGGCGAGACGACGGTTTCGTTCTCCAAGCTGCGTTACGTTCTCGAGCCGCTGATGATCTATCCGATCGCGGTAGCCTTGGGAGCCTTGATCGCGAACGGGATCGCGGCCGTCGCAGGAATCGACGGTGATTCGACGGCTCTTGGCTTCGTCGTCTTTCCGATCGTCGGCCTCGGCGCGCTGATCGCGTTCACGATCCTCGTGGCACGACGCCGCAACGTCGTTCTGCGAGCCTCCGGTGCAGTGCCAGGAGGGGCTGGGGCCTTTCTGTTGATCGCAATCGCGTTCCTGTTCTTGCCCGGTCTCGTGACGGGGTTGGCGATCCTCGTCGTAGCCCCGTTCTTGGGCGATTCGATCTGGGACGGCCTCCAGCTCCTCCCCTATATCGCGACGTCCGGACTGCCCGCGGTGCCGGGCCTCCTCTTGTGGCTCGCGCCTCTTCGTTCTTGGCCCTCCGTGGATCGGAGACCCGAGTTCCGATAAGAGGTGGAGGAGCGTGGCGCGATGCCGCGACCGCGCTCTCTGCTGACGCACGCGGCAGCCATGTGGCCCTCGACGTCGACAAGCCGCTGGCGAGGCCCGTCTGCGCGTGACGGACCCCGTCGCTCACGAGATCGATCGCGCCGCGATCCGCGACCCGACCCGCCCGATCAGTCGGCCGGCGCAGGCACGATCTCGACCGCCTCGCCGTCGTCCTCGTGTGCGGTCTCGTGGTGGATCGTCTCCCAGGACGGCACCGTGCAGCCGCGCGCCTCGCGCAGTTCCTTGGCCTCTGCGTCGATGTCCGCCACGACCGCGAGGACGTCGTCGAAATGGGCGACGGTGAAGCGGCCCGTGAAGATGCGGGTGTCGTCGGATTGGCTGTCCATCACGATGGCGAGCTCGTCGCCGGCGCTCAGGGCCGCGACGATCCGCTCGGAGGCGGCTTCGTCGATCTCGGCGAAGGTCTCGATTTCGAAGACGTCCTTCTCCGCGAGCACCTCCTCGCCGAGGACCAGGCGCCAGACGAGCGGCCGCTCGACGTAATCGATCAGATTGCCGCCCTCGAAGATCATCGGATCGAAGAAGTCCACCAGGCGCAGTCGCCCGTCGGTGAAGATCAGGTTTACGAGACCCTTGTACTCGGCGAACTCGATGTCGCCTTCGAGCGAGAATCCCTCTGCGAGGGTCACTTCGTCGAGAAAGTGTGCAGCGACGACGTCGAGGCCCGTGGCGCTGATCTGCCAGCGGTCGACGGAGCGCACGACGATGCATTCCTCGAAAGCGGGGCCCGAATGGAGGCCGCCCTCCGACTGGGCGAGCGCCGGGGAGAGCGAGGAGAAAGCGAGGAGACCGGCTGCGACGAGGGCGAGGGGGAGCGGTGCGGACATGGTCGTCTCCGACGAGAGGCTGCGATGGCGAGTCTAGCACGTGATCGGTCACCTGCGGGGCCTCGCGACGCCAAAAAGATAGGGCGCGCGCGACGCGAGGGGTGACCGTCGTCTCTGCGAGGCCCGTGCGAGCGGCCGTGCCTCGGACACGAGGTTTCGCCTCTCGCGACTATCTTCTGGCGACGAAGGAGAATAAACATGCGTCTCGTCGGCCCCGAAGAAGCCCGTGCTCTCGTCGATGCGGGGGCGCGTCTCGTCGATCTGCGCTCGCCCGCGTCCCATATACGCGAGCGCCTGCCCTATAGCGTGAACGCCACGATCGACGCCCTCGAGAAAGAGCCGATCGCGCAGAACCTGCGCCTCGTCGTCTACGCGGAGGGTGCGCTCGACCCGGTCACGACGGGTCGTCTCGAGACGCTCGCCGCACGCGTGACGGATCTCGCCGTCCTCGAAGACGGTCTCGCGGGTTGGATCGAGGCTGGTCATCCGATCGTCGATACGGCGACGCCATGGCGGATCGTGGCCGGGTTCGTGGCACTCGGATGTGCTCTCGTCGGCCTCCTCGTCGAAATGTCCGTTGAGGCGGCTCTCGTCGCCTCGATCGGGTTCGTCGCGGGCCTCCTGTCGGGCGTGCTGGGCCCACTCGTTCCCTTGTCTTTTCTCGCGCTGTTCGGCTTGTCGGAAGCCCATCGCGTACTCGGCTCGTCCGCGGCCGCCCTCGCGATCGCGGCCTTCCTGCCTGTCTGTCTTTCCCTCTCGCGAGCGCCCGAGGCCCGAGGCCAGATCCTCTTCCATCTCGGCGGCGGCGTTCCCGGCGCGCTCGTCTTCTGCGCGCTCGCGCTTTCCCTGTCGCCTGTCGGGCTCGCCGGAACGACCCTCGTTCTCGCGACGGTGCTCGCGGGTCTCGCTCTCGTGCGCATCGACGAGCGACAGACGCCGATCGCATCCGGATCGCGCAACCTCTGTCTCGGAGCCCTCTCCGGCGGCACCACGGCGCTCGTCGGCATCGGGCTCGCACGCCTGTTCGAACCCGTCTTGCATCTTGCGGCCGGCACCACGAAGGACGGAGCCAGAGCCGTCGCGTCAACGGGCGTCTTCGTGTTCTCGGCTGCGGTCGCCACGACCTTCGCGATCGCCGGCCACGTCGATTGGGCGATCGTCGCACCCTACCTCGTGGGGTCGCTCCTCGCCTATCCGGTCGCGCGGGATCTCGCGGCTGCCTATTCGGGCTGGCGTCGTCTCGAGCGGGGAGTGGCGATCGTCGTTTTCCCGACGACCGCCATCGCGGCACTCGCGCTCTTGTGGTCGGCGTGAGCGGGGGAGGAATCGAACCGCGGAATCGAACCCAGGAATCGAACCACTGTGCCCGCATGACGTCGTTGGAGGATGTGCCGCGTGCGAAAGCCGCTAGCTGGAGAGCGGAACGGAGGCACACGAGCGATGCGCGACAGTACGGACGGACCGATCCCATACGAGACCGTGCGCGAGCGCGTGCGACGGGTCGCCAGCGAAATCGAGAAACTCGATCTCGATGATTTCGATGCTCCGACGGCCGACCGAGACGAACGGCATCTCGCCGGGTCGCTCGCTCGCAGATGGCGCGTCCTGCGCGCACGTATCGTGTCGAGCGAGGTGCTGATCGGGAGCGGTGAACACATCGTGGTCGAGAGCCTGAGCGAGGCGGCCCTGCTCGCCGCCTGCGCGCGCCTGCATCCCGAATTGCGGCGGGCCTTCGGCGAAGCGCTCTTCGACGCACTCGCGGTCGAACACGAGACGATCATCGGAGAGAGCGTCGATCTCGAGCGCACGCGCCTCGCCCTGCGAGCGCGCATCGCACGCGTCAAGGCGGCCGCGTCCCACGCCCTCGAAGTCCTCGCGGCAATGACGGGTGAAGACGACGGCGCGCTGAGATCGGGCGTTCGGTGTGCCGACGTCGCGTGAGGTCGACCGTCGTCTTCGCCCTCGAGGGCTGCGTCTTGCCTGTCTCGAGCGCGGACCTGTCTTGCGAAGAGAAAGATCCTTCTCGCGAGACCGATGATGCGCGCCTTTCTGTCGATACTGTTCTTCGCCGCGGCGGCACAGGTCGCTCTCGCCTTTCCGCGCTCGCTCGAGACCTTCGAGACGGTCCCGCCTCATCCCGGCTGGATCGCCTTCTGTACGCAGCATCGCGATCCCTGCGTCTTCGATCCGCGCGAACCCGAGGGCCTGAAGCTCGAAGGCGAGGTCTGGCGCCAGCTCTACGAGACCCGGGAAGAGATCGCGCAGAAAACTGGCGCGTCCGATGCACAGGCCTTTCACGACGCAATGCGGCTCGCGCTCGTCGCGCGCGGCATTCCCGCCCGGCATCTGCGTATGGCCGTCGTCCGGGAGCGCGATCGCGACCGCCGCAGCGAGCATGTCGTCTTGTTGTTGCGCGCCAAGACCGGCGATTTCGTCATCGATCCGCGGCGGCGACAGATATTGCCGTGGCATGACACGGGCTACGTTTTCGTGGCGCGCGAGGGCTCGCAGACGACGCGTTGGCTCTCTCTGGGCAGCGTCTTCGTACCGAGACGTCAGTGATCGAGAAAACGAGCTACGGTTTCGTCGAGACGTCCGTATTCGTGTGACGGAGTATCGTGAAGAGGCGTCTCGCTTCCGGCGCGCCGATTGGAGAGCGCGCCGCGCGCCGCTATTCTTCTCAAGGATGCTCGCGGCCGATCTGCGTCGCCGATCCGGAGAACGGCATGGCTTTTTCTTTCGACAGCGTCTGTATCGTCGGTCTCGACGCGGAGGGTCTGCGTCTCGCTGATGGATTCGCGCGAGCCGGGTTCAGTTTGCGTCTCGCCGACACCAGGTCGGAGCCTCTGCGCAACGGTCTGGCGCGGTTCGAAAGCTCCGAGTTCGCCGTGACGATCGGCCCGCATCTCGGGGATCTGTTCGTATTGTGCGTCGATGCCGATTTGAATACGCAGGGCGACGTTCCGCAAGCCGATCTGTCGCGATGCCTTTCCGTGTCTCGTCTTCTGGCCCCTTGGCTGAGCGCTGATTGCGTCGTTCTGGTGACGGGATCGCTGACGCCCGGCGCGACGGCGCGCATATCGGGCTATCTGCAGAACCTGCGTCCCGATCTCGAGGGGCGCCTGCACGTCGCCTATATACAGCCGGGAATGTTGTTCCGATCGTCGACCCTCACATCCGGTGCTCCCGACGATGCGACCCGCGACAGGCTCGAAGCGATCTTCGCGCGCCTCGGCGCGCGGGCGCGCTGCGTCGGATTGCCGGGGGCCGAAATCGCGCATCTCGTTCGGGTCGCGCGCCACGAGATCGAGGCCGCCTTCAGGCACGAGGTCGAAGCCGTCTGCGCGGATTACGGTGTGGCGATCGGCGAGGTCCTGCCCGACGAACGCGTGGATCCGTCGCCTCGCGGGCGGTCTTCTTCCTGCTCGTCGGGACAGACGCACGGGGCCATGACACTCGTCGCCTCCGACCCCGAGAATCTGGCTCTTCTCCAGACCGCGTGTTTCGTCAACGAGGCCCGCGACGACGAAATCTTCGAGCGGATCGCCACGGCAGCCGCCGGGACGACGGGGCCGATCGTCTGTCTCGGCATGCGGCGCGCAGCCGTCGACCCGTGTCATGTCACGGCTCCCGCGCGCGCGATCGTCGAGAGACTCGTCGAGCGTTTCGGTGATCGGGTGTGCGCACTCGACCCGGACGAGAACGGCACCGTACCGACGACGAGTCTACCCGATCTCGACGACGCAGGGCTCGTCGTGGCGCTCGTCGCCCACGAGGCCTTCTTCGACATTCCCCGTCCCTCCGCCAGGCTCCTCGACATGTGCGGGCTCTGGGAGCGTCCGGGCGACACGACACAGAACAAGAGAACCACAGACAGGACGACGCAGTGATGAACGAGACAGGTAACGACCAGACGGGTGTCGACGCCCGCCTCGAGGAGATCCTGCGCGCGAGCGTTCGCCGGACGCTGGAAGAGAGCATGCGCCTCGTTCTCGACGAGGTCGCCGCAGCGCGCCGCGAACGCAAGGGACAGACGGCGCTCGCCGCCGCTCTGGAGCGGATCTCGAATCTGGAGAGCCGTCTCGATCTCGTCGCCGAAGAGGCACGGATCGCGCGCGACCAGCATGCGGCCCTCTCCGAACTCGCGCTCGCACTCGAAGAGACGCGCACGCGCCAAGCCTCCGTCGCACAGACCCTCGAGCATCTCGCCGACGGTCTCTCGTCGACGACCTCCGACGTGGCGGCGATCGCCGCACGTCTCGACGAGACGCTGCCTCTGCTCGCAGAACGGACGGGTGCCCTCGAGTCCCGACTGAACGACGTCGTGGATACGGCGCATTTTCTCGAAGCCGTCGCCCGACGAGACGCCGAGATCGCCTCTCTCGTGGAGCGGGTCGGCAAGGGCGAGGCGGACATCGAGGCCGTCGATCGAGACGTGCGAGCACTCGTGGAAGACCTGACCGCGTCGCGCGCGACGCCGAACGCCGCACTCGAGGGACGTCTCGATGCCGTCGCCGTGGATCTCGAGGCCATGGCCATCGAACTCGCGCAATTGTCGTCGACGACCAAGCTCGTCCAGCGACAGAAGTCGCGTCTCGACGACCTCGAGGAGGCGATCGCCGCGCTCGAATTGCGGTTCGAGACGTCCGCGCGTCGCGCGATCCTGGGTGGTGCCGACCGCGGCAATGTCGCGGCGACGACCAAAACGGCTGCCGAAGGCCCGAACGCGAGCGAGCCTGCCGTCAGCGGCGCACGGAGCGGCGACGAGGCCGAGAACACCTCCGATGCCACGACCGACGAGGCCGAAGTCGAGAGCCTCGCAGCGCATGCCAGCGGCACGCAAGCGAGCGACGTTCGAGCCACCGGCGTGGACAGCACCGATGTCGTCCCGGGTGCGGACGAGGAAAGGAAGGAGGAGCTGGTAGACGAGCCGCTCGCTCTGGCGGCGAGCTCTGCGGAAGCGGTCGTGGCCGAAGCCGACGATGCGCCCGCAGGACCGTCGGCCGCGGACGGCGAGCACCGGCCAGCCGAACACGAAGTCGGTCTCGAAGCCGAGATCGAAGTGCCTCTCGACGACGCGACGACCAAGGGCGACGAGACGCACGGGATCGAGGTTCCCGGGATCGAGGTTCCCGTGGCCGAGGCTCCCGCGAGCGAGGTGGCGGAAGAGGACGACGCCACGACCGAGAGCGAGCATGTCGTCGACGTTCCGCAAGAGGATCCGGTATTCGTGTCGGATCCCTCGGACGACGAGGTCGACGCCCGGCTCGACGCCGACGAGGGCGAGGGCTCCGCACCTCTGTCGGCACGCATTCTCGCCGTCGATGCTCAGGCCCTGCGCTCGTTCCTCGCTCCCGTACCTGCGGAATACGACGAGGACGACGCGGATCCGTCCGTCGTGCTCGCGGCGATCACCGCCGACACGGACATTTCCGCGCTCGCCCCACGCTTGACGGGAGCACATGCGCGCGGAAATCGCGTCGTCGTCTGGGACAGGCGCGATCCGACCGCCGGTGTCGCCGACGCCGCAACACGCGCCTGCGATCTCGTAGTGACCGCCGATCCCGCTCGCGCGGCTCGATTCCAGGACGAAGCACCGCAGACGCGTGCGATCCGCATCGTGCATCCCCTCTCGCCGATCGCCTTCCACCCGATCGGATCGGACGCCGCCACGCACGACCTCGGTCACATCGGCGCGCCGCCGTCCGATAAGGAGGCGCTCGCCTTCCTGGCGGCGCTGGTGCCGTGCGGGCTCGTCGTCCACGAGCGAGAGGGCGTGGCGGCGGATCGCTGGCCAGAGCCGATCGCCGAGCGTCTGGCGAGCCGCATTCCCGACGAGCTCGGCGGCCCGATGTTGCGCCGCTATCGCGTACTCGTCGATCCCGAGCCGAGACTCGAGACGGTCCTGCCGGCACTCGCCTGCGGTGGCGTCCTCGTGTGCGCTCGGTCCGCCGATCTCGCGCTCCTGCCCGAAGATCTCGTCTGCGTCGCATCCGATCCGGAGGAGGCGCGGGCGCATGTGGAGCGACTCCTCGGCGACGAGGCCGAGCGTGCCGCACGGCGTGTCCGCGGCATCCGTCACGTCCTGTCGGCCCATCATCCCCACGTGGTGCTCGACGCCGTGTGCGACGAGATCGGGGTCCTGCGCCAGGAGCGCCCCGACGAGACCGTGAGCGTGGTCGCTCGGATCCGCGACGAGGACGAGCTCGTCGCGCTTCTCGAGGCGCTCTCGGCGCAGACGGTGTCGCCCGACCGCGTCCTTCTCGCGGGGGATCTCGGCGCGTCGGCCGAAGGCATGGCGCGCATCCTGCTCGGCGCGGACATCGACATCGTGCGCGTCCCCTGCGAGCCGGGCGCGGTTCTCGAGTCCCTGTCGGGGTGCACTGGCCACGTGGCGTTCCTCGACGGCTCGTGCAGCTACGGCGCGGCCTATCTCGAGGACGTGCGCAACGGATTCCGGTTCTATCCGGGTCCCTATCTCGGCAAGAAGTCCCGCTTCGAGGCGGGCGCGCTCGTCGATCCCGGGTTCGAATACGCGATGGTCGACACGGTCGCGGCCGGGACGCTGGCGATCCGGGCCGCGGCCCTCGACGCGGATTGCGTGGGGCGCGCCCTCTCCGGAGAGACGATCGGGGGCCTTCGCTTCCTGTCGATGCACCGTTTTTCGTTCGCGGCGCGGCGCTCCGGCGACGCGGATGCGCACGCTCTGTCGATCTGAGCCGAGGTGAAGTCATGACGTCCTGCGCCCTCCTTCCCGTCGTCGCTCCCGACGCACGCGCGATCGAGCCCGTCTTCCAGACATTGTTCGTTCAGCCGGGACGCTACCGACTCGTCGGGCATCCGCGCGGGGCGATCGTTCTCGTGGGCTACGGCGATGCCACGCCGACCGCGATCCCAGCGACGGGCGAGGGTCCCGTCGAGATCGAGATCGACGTCGCCCCCGACATCGATCGCCTGCGCATCGCGCTCGTCGGCGCCCGTCATGACGACGCACCCGACGACCTCTCCCTCGTGCGCGAGGCGTCGCTCCCGGTCGTGCTCGCCGGCGCGCATGCAGAAGACGTGCAGGTCGACGACGGCGGGCCACTCGACCCGCGGCGAGACGACGAGAGCGTCTCGATGCCGGAAGCGGCCGACGCGACGGGCGAGGGTCCGGAAGAGATCCTTGATATCGCGACGTCCATTCCGTCGGACGATGATGTGCAGCCGTCGAGCGTGCGTGGTGCGAACGAGAGCGCGGCGGCCGTCGAGCCGCCCATGACGCGCGATCGCGTCGAGGTATCGGGTCCGGAGGACCACGAGGCGCCGCACCAACGAGAGGAAACACGCGAGAATAGCCGCGACGATCGGCAGGAGACGTCTCTCGAGGAGGCCGGCGCCGTCTCCTCTCGCTGCGAGGTGCGCCACGTCCTCCTCTACGGCGACGTCGATCCCAATCGCACCGACGGACCCTGCGCCTGGCTCGTCGACATGGCGACGATGCTCGCCGCGCGTCCGGGCACCCGCGTGACCCTTCTCGCCGCCGTGCCCGTCGTCTCGGACGCCGCGCTCGGGGCACTCGGTCCGACAGCCGTGTCGATCGTCGATCCCTGGTCGGACGAGACCCTGTCGGCGCTCGCCGGTGCACCGGGATCGCGTGATGCCGAAGGTGCGTTGGCGGTCTTGCGCGCGATCGACGCGCGAGACCGGTACGATCTCCTCGTCGTGCGTGGCACCGACCTTCTGACGCTCCTGTGCGACGAGGCGGGGCTTGCGGAACGCACGCTCGCGGTCGTCCCGTCTCAGGACGAGAGCGCCCCGTCTCTCCTCGAGACGGCTTCGCGCGCCTTCGCCGGCATCGTCGTCCAGACGAACAGCGCCAAGGCAGCGCTCTTGCGCGCGCTCCCCGATTGCGACCGCGCACGTGTCGTCGTGATGCCGCCCGTGACGCCCGACGTCGAGATCGTGGCGCGACGCCTGCCGGAGGACGCACCTCTGCGGCTCGCTTATGCGGGACGCCTCACCAAGGCCTACAAGGCGCGGGAGATTCTCAGGGCCTTCAAGCGCCTTCGTGCCGATCGTCCCGATCTCGAGCTGCACGTCTTCGGAGAGTTCGATCCCGCGCTCGTCGAGGACGAGACCTATGCCAAGGACGTACGCCAACTCCTCGAGACGCTGCCGGGTCTCGTGCGCCGCGGCAGTCTGCCACGCGAGGCGTTTCTCGCGGCTTTGGGCGACATGGACGTGGCCATCTCCTGGCGGAGCGCGACGCTCGACGACAGCGTCGAATTGTCGAGCAAGATTCTCGATTACGCGAATGCCGGTCTGCCGATCCTGATGAACCCTGCGAAAGTGCACAAGACGCTCTTCGGAACGTCCTACGAGGGGTTCGTCGAAGACGAGAACGAGATCGTTTCGGCCTTCGAGAGAATCGTATCCGATCCCGATCTGCACGAGCGGCTTTCCCGTCAGTCGCGGGTCGTCGGTCGAATGCATTCCCGAGATGCCGGAGCCCGCCGTCTCGCATATCTCGTCGACGATCTGCGCCTGCCTGCGTCGTCGCGAGCCAGACCGACCCTGCTCGTCGTCTGCGACGCGCCCGCGCCCGATGCGATCCTCGCCCTCGCGCGCGACTGGACCATCGACGTCGCGCCCTCTCGAGAGGTCCTCTCGCAGCGCGAGCGCCTCGAGCGAGCGGCGGCCGTGATCGTCGTCGGCGTGAATCGCGCAACCGCCGATCTCGTGCGCGCCCGCTTGCCGGGTCAGGACTTTCTCGTCGAGATCCTCGACCTTCAGCGGGAGATGCCTTTCCTCGAGACGCTCGACGTCGCGCCGATTTCGCGAATCCTCGTTCCATCACCCCATTGGGGCGAGGAACTCGCCGAGCGTCTCGGCGGCTATGGCACCCGCGTCGCGGTGCTCTCCGAATCTTTCGACACCGAGCCCTACGACCGGCAGAAGACCGAAGAGAGTGCGTACACGTTGGGGATGGTCGGATTCGTGGAGCCCGAGAAGGGCCTGTCGCGTGCGCTCGACCTTCTGGCCCTCCTGCAGAAGCGCGATACACGCTTCGTCCTGCGTCTCGTCGGCCCGCGTCCCGAGGAATGGGAGGCGAGCCTCAGCGCTCCTCGGCGCGAGTATCTGGCGCCGCTGCTGCAGCGGATCGAGAGCGGAGACGTGGCGCAGAAGATCCATTTCGACGGCGACTTGTCCGACATGCCGTCGTGGTTCACCCGGATCGGTTACGTGATCTCGATGTCCGAGACAGAGGGTTGTCATCTCTCGGTCGCCAAGGGCATGGCGTCGGGCGCGATTCCGATGATCGCGAATTGGCCGGGTGCCGATCGCGTCTATCTCGAGCAGCACGTTTTCGCGCGTCTGTCCGACATGGCCTACGAGATCGATCGCTATACCCGCGAGCCGAGGGCGCGCCTGGCGGAAGGTGAGTTGTGCAAGGCCTATGCCGAGCGGTTCCGCACACGTGCCGTCGCCGATCGTCTTGCCGCGATCCTCGCCGGAACGGATTGAGGGTTCACGGAGAGGAACGGGGAGGTGCGCGCAAGGGCGCGAGCGTCGTGGTCTCGAGGCTCGCGAGCGTCGCGTCTTTGTCCGAAGCGAAGGCGTTCAGGGGAGAACGCATGCCGAGTTCGGGTCGGGGACCTCTCAGGAAGTCGGCCGCGCCTTGGACGCCGCAACGTGCGAGCCGCCCGCACCGATAGAGGCGCGCCAGACGCGCCAGCGCCGCGAGATCGTCGGTCTCTACGCGCAATCCGTCCCGTTCGTAGGCGTAGAGCGGGATCTCTTCTCGGAAGACGTGCTCGAGATAGGCTCGCGCGCGGCCGCAGAGCGTACGGACATCGCTGCGGGTGAGGGCGCCGAGCGTTTCGTCGAGGTGTTCGAGTGCGACGCAGAACGGGTGGTGGCCTGCGCGCTCGGTCCGCGTGATCAGGGTCGCGCGACATTCACGCAAGAAGAAACCCGACCACGATTCCGGCTCGAGCCCGACGGCGAAGCCGTGGACCCACATTCCGAAGATCTCCTGGCATGCGCTCGGACCGTCCCTGCGCTCGGCGGGAGAGGGCGACACGGGAACCCGACGACGTTCGTAATCGAGGACGAGCCTGCCCGACCAGATCGGTCGTCCGTCTTCGCTCCAGATCGTCACGTCGTCCCCGTCTTCGAGGACGACGGCGCCCGTTTCGTCCGGGATCGCGGGGTCGTGGATGCACCAGCGCATGCCGTCACCCGGTGTCGGAGCATGGACGACGGCGAGACCGACGAGAGACGTGACGGGCGCCGCCGGCGCCTCTTTGCGTGTTTCGACCATCATCCGACCGCTATGGACGGGTCGTGAGCCGACCCTCTGGGAGGGGATTTAGATCGCCGCCCGGATCGGCAAGAGAAAGAGACGTCCGGCACATTTCTCGCTCAAGGTCCGTCGCCGGCGCTCCCCCAGTCGAAACCGTCGTAGGGACGCGCATTCGAGGCACGGCGCTCATTGCCGGCGCGCCAGGCCTCGACGAACAACTGCGTCTGTTCGTCGAGCGCGCCGAGGGCCTGCGCATCGAGATCGGATTCGAAGACGATGTCGGCATCCGCCGTCAGCATCGCGAGACCGGTCGCGTCCGGAGCGACGACGGCGCTGTTCGGCGACCCGATCTGGATGGGTCGGATACCGATCGTCTCGAGAATGGAAGCAATCGGTGCCGTGGGTGCAATGACGAGATAATGCATGGACTTCGAGCTCCTTCTTGCGTGTCGAGGATTTCGCGTGCCGAGGAGACGGCCTCGGACACGTCTGCCGTCGAGCGGCTCGTCGCGTGATCGTCACGAGACGAGCCGGCTCTTCGCGTCGATGCTCGGGTTCACTTCCAGGGATCGATCTCGCGTACCTTGCCCGGCGTGACGACGTAGAATTCCGGCTCTTCGTTGCACTCGTCGTCGTAGCGGAACTTGATTTCGCCCTCGCTGAGATACTTGGCGAAGATCTGCAGGTAGTTCTTCGGCATCAACCAGGTGAACAGCCGGTCGCCGTATTCGCCGCTGCGGTCCTCGCCGAAGGCGTCGAACAGGACGAGCTTGCCGTTCTGCAGGTCGACGAGGCGTCCGGTCCAGATCGAGCGGACCTTCCGGTTGCCGTAATCATTGATCTCGTCGAGGAACGAATCGTCCCAGTCGACGAGCGCCTTCAGGTCGCGGTCGAGCGCGTCGATGTCGGAGATGGCGCCTTTGAAGCTCTTGATGTTGAGGAAGCTGTCGGACGACATGGGTCTGTTCCTTTCTCGTGCTGTGATGCGGTCGATCGTCGTGTGTGAGGTGCGGACGGCAAAAGCCGCGTCGCGGGGTGGTGCGAGCGGGTCTGAGCCGCTCAGGTCCAAGGATCGCGTCTCATGACCTTACCTGGGGTGATCTTGTAGAATGCCGGCTCGCGAACGGATCCCGTGAAGGCGACGCGGGTCAGTCTCGCTGCATGGGACATGGCAGGAAATCCTTCCGTTCCGATCGCTTCCCGTCACCCTCCGGAGGGCGCTCGAACGAGCGCGCCCTCCGGAGGGTGACGGGAGACGGGCTCAGAGGGAGAGAATCTCCCCAGCCGCGGTCTCACCGATCTCGAGCCCCGTCACCCGCCACACGAGGCCCCGCCGTTCGAGCGTGACCGCGGTGACCGCGGAGCTTTCGTCGAAGACGAAGCGCACCTGCGACACCGACGAGAAGCGGGCGCGCGGCACGAGCCAGACGACGTCGATCGGCGCGTTCTGGCGTCCGCCGACCCCGGTCGAGGACAGGAACAGGGCGAGGCTGTCGTCACCGACGATCGCCTCGAGCGTGGTCGCGGCGGCACGCTCGGCCATCTGTCGCGCGACGACACCCGCCGCGCCCGGTATCGTCGCGAGGTCGCGCGAGATCCGCGCACGCATCTGGCGCTCGAGGTCGGACCGGATCGCGTCGGCGTCGAGAAAGGCTGCGATTTGTCGTGTATCCTGGCGCACGACAGTCTCGAGAAAATCGCGCATCACGAAGACGGGCCAGGTCGCGACGGCCGCGAGACCGACGAGGAGCAGGATCGCGACGGCTGCGGTCTTGTACATGAGGCGGTCTCCTCGTCGGTGTCGTGTTCCCCCTCGAGAATAGCCTCGTCGGCGAAAAAATCGAAAAACTCGCGCGGGGACTTTGAAAGCCGCGGACGGGGGACTATCATTTCGCTTGCCCAACTTCGCACGTGCCCAGACCGCGGCTATCGAGCGGCGCAAGCAAACGACGACACGGGCTTTTTTGGAATGTCGGCGTCTCCAACCCGCCGACGCGCCGAAGAGGCTTTGTCTCATCTTGCGCCCGTGCGGTCGGCTCCACCTCTCCGCGCGACGCGCTCTTCATCGAGTCCGGAGAGAGTGGCCATGAACCAGAAGATCGTCGAATTCCTGCGCGCGCGCCGCGACACGGGACCCGTCCTCGTCATCGACCTCGCCCGTGTGGAGGAGAACTTCCGCACGTTCCGGCGCGCGTTCCCCGACACGGACGTCTATTACGCCGTCAAGGCCAATCCCGATCCGGCGGTTCTCGAGAGGCTCGCCGCGCTCGGCTCGTGCTTCGACACCGCATCCGTTCCCGAGATCGAGATGGCACTCGCGGCGGGAGCCGGGCCCGAGCGGATCTCGTTCGGAAACACCATCAAGAAGGAGCGCGACGTCGACGCCGCACTCGCGCTCGGCGTGCGCCTGTTCGCCGTCGATTGCGAGGCGGAGGTCGACAAGATCGTGCGGGCGACGGCCCGTACGGGCGCGCGCGACGTGCGGGTCTTCTGCCGGATCCTGTGCGACGGCGCGGGGGCGGAATGGCCCTTGTCGCGCAAGTTCGGCTGCGAGCCCGACATGGCGATCGACGTACTCGTCCACGCGCACCTGCACGGTCTTAAGGCCTATGGCGTCTCCTTCCACGTCGGGTCCCAGCAGGGCGACATCGGTGCCTGGGACGGCGCGCTCGCCTCGGCCGCCGCGATCTTCGAGGCCCTGGCCGAGCGCGGCATCACGCTGTCGAT
Source organism: Scenedesmus sp. KT-U (assembly GCA_029853055.1). Lineage (NCBI taxonomy): Eukaryota > Viridiplantae > Chlorophyta > Chlorophyceae > Sphaeropleales > Scenedesmaceae > Scenedesmus > Scenedesmus sp. KT-U. The sequence continues at coordinate 8,014 of JARWLF010000060.1, read as the reverse complement.
GGTCAATCTGGGCGGGGGCTTTCCGACCCGCTATCTGCGGGACGTACCGCTCGTCGAGGCCTATGGTCAGGCGATCTTCGAAGCGCTCTCGCGGCGCTTCGGCAACAACCTGCCGCGTACCATCATCGAGCCCGGACGCGGCATGGTCGGCGATGCGGGCGTGATCGAGGCGGAGGTCGTGCTCGTCTCCCGCAAGGGCCGGGCCGACGAGCCGCGCTGGGTCTTTCTCGACATCGGCAAGTTCGGCGGTCTCGCCGAGACGATGGACGAGGCGATCCGCTATCCGATCCGCACCGAGCGCGACGGGGACGCCATGGAGCCTTGCATCATCGCCGGCCCGACCTGCGATTCGGCCGACGTGCTCTACGAGCGCACGCCCTATGCTCTGCCGGTGACGCTCGAGCCGGGCGATCGGGTGCTCATCGAGGGAACGGGTGCTTATACGAGCACCTACGCCTCCGTGGCCTTCAACGGCTTCGCGCCCTTGAAGACCCACGTCATTTCGTGATTGCGCCCGCGGACGGGATCGGCCTCGGCTATCCTATCTCGAGAGGACAGCCTGCCCGCGGACGATCATCATGGACACGAGAGCCGCCAGCCCGACACGCCTCGACGACCGCCGCCTCGAGGCACTCAAATGGTTCGCGCTCCTCGCGATGCTCGTCGACCATTCCGGGCGCGTCTTTCTGACGGGAGACGCGCTCGTCTTCGCCATGGCGATCGGACGCTTCGCCTTTCCCGCCTTCACCTTCCTCGTCGCCTGGCGCCTCCATCAGAAACCCGATCGCTGGCTCGCCTACTTTCCAAACCTTCTCGCCTTCGCGCTGATCGCCGAATTCCCGCACGCCTACCTGTTTCCGGAATCGGGCGTGAACGTCTTGTTCACGCTCCTTCTCGGCGCCATCGCCTGCGGGGTGATCGAGACCAGGCGCTGGCTGTATCGAGCCGGCATCGTGCCGATTCTCCTCGCCGCGAGCCTCGTCGACTACGGACTCTTCGGCGTCCTCTCCGTGGTCGCCGCGCGCTACCTGTTCCGCGTCGGCCCGGCTTATGCCGCCGGCGTGCTCTGCGTCGGTGCGATCGCCGGCCTCGCCGCCGTCGCCGGTTCCTTCGTCGCCGTCGTGTTCGCGCCCGCCGTTCTCTTGTCCGGGCTCGTCGTCGTGCTGGTCGCCGAGATCGGTCCGCGCGCACCGCGCACACCCAAGCTCGTCTGGTATGCCCTCTATCCCGGTCATCTCGCTGCGATCGCGGTCGTCACCATGATCCTGTGACCCCGGTTGCGCGCCCGTTGTGGCCGCGGCTGCGCGAGCGGGACGCTCGATGACCCGGAAAACGGCGCGATCGTGGCCGGTTTGTGGAGAGCTCGGCTCTGGAACCCATTCCCAGTGATCCGAACCCCTCCACGAGCGGACTAAACAATCATTCACACTGTTGCGCGTTTGCGACTGTTCCCGAGCGTCCCGGCGAGATAGAAAGGCGCCGAATCGAGGGAACGATGATGGCAGCTTCGCATTACGGATCGGGAGATCGCGGCATCGGTGCGCTCGCGAGCGAGCGGGCTATTCCGCACATCCTCATCGTCGATGACGACCGCGACTTCTGCGAGGAGCTCGTTCGTGGCCTGCGCCTGCAGGACCTCGAGGCCTCGTGCGTCACGAGCGCCGCACGCGCCCTCGAACGCATCGCCGCCGATCGACAGATCGGGGTGGTGGTGACCGACATCACGATGCCCGACATGGACGGTCTCGAGCTCCTCCAGAAGCTCGCCGACCGCGCCCATCAACGCCGCCTCCTGACCCTCGTGATGACGGGCGCACCTTCCCAGGACAAGGCGATCACGGCGCTGCGCGCCTCGGCGGTCGATTTCCTGCGCAAGCCCGTGGACGCCTACGAGATCGCCGGCGCGGTCCGTCGCGCGCTGCACGTGCAACACGCACGTCTGCCTGACACGCAAGCCGCCGTCCCCGAGCGCACGCGCGCGAGCATCAGTCGCGAGCAGTTCATCCACGCCCTCGTCCGCTTTCGGGCCGATCGCAAGGATCGTCTCGCCGACTTGTTCAAGGATCCCTCGTGGGACATGCTCCTCGAGCTCCTGCTCGCGCACGAACGCGGCCGCTACCTGCCGATCACGAGCGTGACCATGACGATGCGCGTGCCCGGCACGACCGCGATCCGCCATCTCGAGAAGCTCGTCGAGACGGGTCTCGTCGAGCGCATCGACAATCCGGCGGGCGGCCGTCGCAAAGTGCTGCGCCTGAGCGAGGACGCACTCCACGACCTGCGCTCTCTGATCGACGATCTGGCGCGGCGCCTGTCGATCGATCTGCACGGGTCGCCGAATCTCAACGCGATCGCGGTCGAGCGCGCACTCCAGTCGCACGATTCACGCGTCCTGTAAACGAAAGGGCCCCTTCGAGACTTCGCCTCGAAGGGGCCCAAAGATCGAAAGACGCCCGGCAAACATCTCCCGACCTCGATAATATTCTATACCAGGGACATACTGGAGGAAGAGCATCGCGGCCCGCGCATGCTACATTCGTTCTCGCAACCCCTTGCGCGAGGACTATTCCATGCATAGACGCCGTCTCGAAGCCCTGATCCTGTCGGGCGCGTTCTTCTCTGCCTTCCTGCTCGCCGATCTGTCGCGCACGGCACAGGCGGAGCCGATGCGGCCGGCCATCACCCTGACGGGTGAGGCGACCCGATCGGTCGCGCCCGACACCGCACGGTTCACCGTCGGCATCCAGCGACGTGGTCGCGACGCCGCCGAATTGCAGCGCGCCGTCAACACAGACATGACCGAGGTCGTCGCCGCGATTCGCGCCGCTGCGACAGCGGGCGGCATCGCAGAGGATCGTCTCGTCCTGCGCACCGAAGCCATTCGCGTGTACGAAACCTGGACGCCCGCCGTCAACAATCAACATCAACGCATCAACGAAGCCTCCCAGCAATTGTCCGTCGAGATCCGCGACCTGACGGCGCAGGATTCCGAGATTCTCGGGGCGATGATCGCGGGTGCGGGCGCGAACGGCGCCAATCGGGTCGAGGGACCGTTCTTCGACCTCAGGCAACGTGCGCGCCACCAGGCGGAATTGCGGGCCGAGGCCGCGTCCGATGCCAGGGACAAGGCGCTCGCCTACCTCTCCGTTCTCGGCGGCTCTCTTGGGCGGGTCCTGTCCGTGACGGAACAGGGCGATGGTGGACACCCCGTTCTCATGGCGCGCGGCATGGCGGCGATGGCGATGGATTCGGCCGAGATGGCGCGGCCTCCCGTGGAGGTCGGACAAAACGACGTCGCGGTCCGCGTCACGGTGACCTGGGAGATCGTCCACCCACTGGAAGATCTCTGACCGTCACAGACTTGCGGGCGCGAGGCTTCTTGCGGCTTTCGTTTTTGCGCTTACTTCAAGACCGAAGAACAATGCGCATGCCGGAGGCCGCGTGGGTCGTTCATGCCCGACGAGACGTCGACTGATGCGCCGTGCGGTGGCGGGATGCACGCTCGGTGCGGTCCTCGCGACATCCGTTCTCGCCCATCAGACGTCGTCCCTCTGGAGCGGACCCGTCACGGGGCTCGCCCTCGGGGCGCTCGGGCCTGTCGGTTTCGACATCGGCGTCGAGAGGACAGATCTCCTGTTCGAAGGCGAGAGAACGGCCCTGCGCGCCTTCCACGTCACGTTCGGACGCTCGGGAGGCGTTCCGTTCCTGACCGGTGACGACGTCACGATGGACGTCGCGGTCGACGGTCCCGAGGGTCCGCGCATCCTCGCCCTCGCACTGAACGGCGGACGCATCGAAGCCGACGAGATCGACGTCTCGGGGTCTCGCGCGCCGTCCGCGTTCCTCGAGGCGCTCCTGTCGGGCCTCGAGGCCCTTCCGGCCGTCGAACGCCTGTCCTTCGAGGACGTCGCCGTCGTGTTTTCGATCGGGGGCGAGACCGTGACGGCGAGAGCGGACGGTGTCGTGTCGCGCAACGACGAGGGATTGGTCGTCGAGGCGGCGCTCGCCACGCCGCTCGGAGTGATCGGCCTCTCGCTCGTGCGGACCCCCGTGCCCGACGCACCCGTCGTGATCGCCCTCTCCATGCCCGATCTGCACGCCGCCATCGGTGGAGCGACTCTGGCGGGAGCCGACTTGCGGCTCGTCCTCGAGGCGACCGGTGATCTCTCGTTGACGGCCGCACTCGCGGGACGGACATCGGCAGGACCCTTCGACGTCGCGCTCGCGGCGCGCGCCGACGCGGCGCTCGAGACGGTCTTCTTCGACGAGATCGTCCTGGCGCAGGAGGGTCGCTCGCTCGCGGCGCGCGCCGATCTCGACGAGCCCTTCGCTCTCGCGGCACCCGACGGCTCGGCGTCCTTGCGACTCCACGAGATCTCCGTGACACACGCACGAGGGTCGACGCTCGTACTCGAGGAAGCCCGCCTCGGCCTGCGTCGCGGGGAGGGAACCCTGATCGTGACCGCCGCCGACGTCCCGGCGTTCGGTGCACGTGTCGATGGCACCTTTCGCCTCGACGAGAGCGGATTTCAGGCCGATCTGGCGTTCGATCGCCTCGAGGCGGCGGGTGTGGCTTCGCTCGTCGCGCTTTCGGGTCGGGATCTCCCGCCTGTTCGCGACATCGCCGTCGAGAATGCGAGGTTGTCGATCGCGTCTTCGCCCGCGGGTGTCTCTCTCGAAATCGGCGCCGTTCGCGGGCGTCTCGAGACGCCGCGAGGCGAGATCGCTCTATTCGTCGACGATGTCGTGGCGTCGGACTTCCTCGCCGTCTCCGCACGCAGTGCGGGCCTTCGTCTTCCGGGAGGAGCCGCTCTCCTCCTCGACGCACCGCGCCTCGAGGTCGAGGACGAGGCGGCGTGGCGTTTGTCCTCGGATCTCTCCGCCTCGGCCGCGGACCTCGCCGCCCTCGTGCACGGCGTGCCTGGAGCCCCGGAGCTGCAAGCGGTCGATCTGCGCCCCGTCAGGGCGCGGCTGAGCGTGCAGGGTCGATCCACCATTCCGGAGAGGTTCGACGTCGCGTTGCGCGAACCGATCACTCTGCGCGCGCACGAGGAGACGATCCGCGTCACGTCCCTGTCTGCGCATTACACAGACGGACGTATTTCGGGCGACGCCGGGATCGAGAGCGCGGCGGGCCCCGTGCGCCTGAACGTCGACGTCCACGAGGGCGTCGGAGGCCGGATCGGCTTCGAAGCCGAAATCGACGTCGCGGCTCTTCCGGAGGTGGTCGCGCGGGCAATCGACGACGCCGAGATCGAGATCTCCGGGCGGGCCCGTGCGACGGGCGCCGTCGTTTTCGCGCAGGGGGCCGATGCCGCGCTCGAGGCCGATTTCGATCTCGGAGCGGCGCGTCTCGTCCTGCATCCGATCGGGCGCGTCAAGCCGGCCGGTAGCTCCGCGAACCTCGAGACACGCCTCGTCTTCGGGTCATCGGGAGATCTCGCGATCGAGCGTTTCGCCTTCGTCTCGGATACCGCCTCCGTCTCGGGCACGGGTCGGATCGACGTTCTCGGCAACGCGCGCTTCGACCTGCCCAGGACGAGGATCGGCGCGCGCACGAACCTGTCTCTGTCTCTCGTGCGTCCGCGGGCGGGGACGGGCAGCGTCGAGATCACGGGCGGAACGATCGATCGCGACGATTTCGAGAAGACCCGCTCGCAGAGTGCTCTGTTTCGACGCGCATCGCACATGCAGTTCCGGTTCGACGAGGTACGTATCGCCGACCGGACTTTGTCGCAGGTCGCGGGCACGCTGACCTCTTCGGGACGCGGGCAGGCCGCCCTCGACGCCCGCGGGCGCATCGGCGCCGGCGGGCGCCTGTCCCTGTCGGGAACGATCGCACCCTACGATGCGCGGCTGTCGCTCGTGGGATACGATGCCGGCGCGCTCGCGACGATGCTCGGCCTCTTCGCGGATGCCGGGGGCGGGACTTTGCGGGCCGATCTGTCGGGCAACGTGCTGGGTGGCGATTTCGACGTCGCCTTCGAAGGCCGCGACATGGTCGCGCGCGAAGCGCCCGCCTTCGCCCATCTCGTCTCCGTCATGTCCGGCGTCGGCATCATCGAGGCGATCGGGTCGGGCGGGATCTCGTTTGGTCAATTCGGCGGAGCGCTGACCGTCTCGGAGGGCGTCGTGCAGATCCGCGACACCTTCGCCCACTCGCCGTCGATCGGATTGACGGTGGAGGGTCGGTACGACTTCTCGGCGCGACGTGCGCATTATACGGTCTCGGCCTATCCCGCCTTTCTCCTCAACAGGACCGTCGGGGCGATCCCGGTGCTCGGCGAATTGTTTCGACGCGAGCGTCAGGGCGGTCTGTTCGGTTTCGCCTTCCGGGTCGCCGCGGAGGGAGGGGAGACCCGTGTCGAGTTCGATCCGGTCTCCGTCATCACGCCCGGCATCCTCGGGCGGATCAACGGCCCGGGCTGAGGCCGGAACGATGTTGCCCGCACTCTGGCGCGACGGAAACCCCGACCTCTCGGCGATCCTCGCCGCGCTTTCGGTGACGAGCGAGGCGCTCGAGGAGGATCTCGGCCTTCCCCGCAATCGTCTCTCGCAGCCTCTCGACGCGGCGACCAGCGAGCGTCTGCGTCTCTTCGCCCTGATCCTCACCCGCGTGGCCGCGCGCACGCGGTCGGTCCGCACCGCCCATCTTTGGTATCGCACGCGCGAGCTGCCGGGCTTCTCGGGGCGCACCGCGCGCACGCTCGCCCGCGAAGGACGTCTGGCCGCGGTGAACGCCTATCTCGACGAGGTCGATGCGGGCGGCTTCGCCTGATCGGGCGAGAGGCCGCGCGTGCCGCATCAGGGCGTGTTGCATCAGGGCGTGTTGCCCATGGCACGCACGAAGTCGGGGATCGCGCAGATGCGATCGAGATCGGTGATCGCCGCGCTGTAGCGATATTCGGTCGAGGCCCAATAGGCGTCGGCGTTCTGCGTCGATATGTCGGGAAGCTCGGCGTCGAAGAAACCGTGCGGCGTCAGGAACAGCCCGGCGGCGTGCCGCAGACACCAGGCGTGGCGTTTCTCGAAGGCGAGCATCTCGTCGCGGAGCGCGACCTGGTTGGGTTTCATCTCTCGAGGACCGATGAAGGTCGAGAGGCGATAGGTGTGGCGGTAGAAGGACTGCGAGCGCGTCGTCTCGGCGTCGGGCAGGAACTGATCGAGGACGAAATGCGCGGGCCTGTCGGCGGGACAGGCGACGAGCTCGCCGAGCGCCAAGCCGTCGGCGAAGGGGATCGGGACGCGGCCGCGGGTGAGCGCGCTCTCGCCGGAGAGGATTTCCTCGGACCCCTCGACCAGATCGACGATCCCGAGACGGGCAATCACCGTGTCGATCAGATGGCGCAGAGCATCGCGCCTCAGGCCCTCTCGCGTCCTCTGATGGAAACGCTCGACGGCATGACCCGAGATCTCGCAGAACCAGCGCTCGTCGATCCCGACGAAGTTCGGCAGGACGCTCAGACGCACGCGCTTGAGGCGCAGGATCGGATAGTCGCTGTCGTCCATGGCGGAGACATGGACATAGGCGCATTCATGGACCCCGTCGGCGTCGTTGCGCACCGCGCGCACGGTTCCCGGGCGACCCTCGTAGAGCGCGTCGATCTCGGCGAGGGCTCGTCTCACGAACGCGTCGTCCGGTCGGCGGCCCGTCTTGTAGCGCCAGTAGAGCGGCTTGAGGACACGTCTGACGGGATGATCGGGGTCGTTGAGACCAGTCCGATCGAGCGGGTGCGTATTGCGCGCGAGTGCGCGGATCTCGGCGAGCGCCAGACCGCGGGCGAGCTTCTGGTCGATGCGTGGGCGGGCGATGGACGTCGTCTCGGATGTCGGGCTCGTGCAGGCTCGTGTCATCGGTCGTCGTCCTCGGGTCGTCTCTGTCGCGCCGACGGGTCTTGCATCCGCCACGCGCTCGCACGCGGTGCATCGAACCATAGCAGCACTCGATTGTCCTCGCCAGATTCTTTCTTTTTCGCCTCCGCCGGCCGCCGCGAACGAAGACGGCCCCCAAAAA
>JARWLF010000059.1:0-48519 GCA_029853055.1 Scenedesmus sp. KT-U | reverse complement strand
GGGGGGGCTGCTCTCGCCGCCACGCCTCCACGGCTTCGATGTTGGCCTCGGCATCGGGGTGCCCGGGCTCGCGGGCCAGCGCCTGCCGCCAGGCGGACAGTGCGCCCTGCCAGTCCTGCTGGGCGGCGAGCGCATTGCCGCGGTTGTAGTGGTCGCGGGCATCGTCGCCCTCGGCGAACGCGGCCGCCGCCTCGGCACTGCGCCCGGCGCGGAACTCCGCGGCGCCGCGCAGCGCCGGGTCCTGCGCCAGCGCAGCGGCGCGCTCGGGCTCACCGGCCTGCAGGGCGTTCCAGGCCTGGCGCTCGCGGCGCTGCCACAGGTCACGCCAGAACTGGCCCAAGCCCCCCACCTCGGTGGCGGATGTCGCGGCCGGCGCAGCCGCCTGCACGGGCGCGGGTGCCATCGGCAGCACCAGCACGGACAAGGGCAGGACCAGCAGCCAGCCGCGGCGCGCGGCCAAGGCCGCCAGGGGCAGCAGCAGCAAGAGCAACAACGGCCCCTCGTCGCGCAGGCGCATCAGCGCCTGCGGGCCCTCTGCCAAGGCCGACTCACCGGCGGCGTCCAGCAGTCCGAGGGCGGCAAGATCGCTGCTGTCGCTGGCGAATCGCGCGTAGCGGCCACCGCCGGCCTCGGCCAGGGCTCGCAGCGCCGGCTCGTCGAGGCGCGGCAGCCGGATATTGCCCTGCGCGTCGCGCAGGAAGCCGCCGCCGGCGGCGGGTACCGGCGCGCCCTCCGGGGTACCCAAGCCCAGCACGTGCAGTCGCAGCCCGGCCGCGCGGGCAGCCGCGGCGGCCGCGAGCGCCGGGGCGCCTGCGCTGTCGGTGAGCAGCAGGAGTTCGCCCTGGGCGAGGCCGGCATCGCGCAGCAGGCGCTGGGCGAGCACGATGGCGCGTTCCGGGCGCTGGCCCGGCACGGGCATCAGGCTTGGATCGAGCGCGGCAAGCAGGCCGTCCAGGGTGGCGGCATCGTCGGTCAGCGGCGCCACCACGAAGGCATCGCCGGCATAGACCAGCAGGGCGGTCTGGCCGTCGCTGCGCTGGCGGATCAGGTCGGCCAGCTTGAAGCGGGCGCGGCTCAGCCGGTCCGGGCGCAGGTCGGCGGCGCGCACCGAAGCCGAGAGGTCGAGCGCCAGCACCAGTGGCGCCTCGCGCCGCAGCAGTGGCGCCGGCTCGCTGCGCCAGGCCGGACCGGCCAGCACCAGCAGCGCCAGCGCCAGCCCGGATGCCAGCAGCAGTTCGGGCAGCAGGGGTGCGCGACTGCCCGCGCGCGCCTGCACAGCCAGCAGGGGCGCATCCACCACCGGTCGCCAGGGGTCGTCGCGGCGGCGCGAGCGCAGGCGCAGGGCCAGCAGCAGGGCCGGCAGCGGCAGCAGCCACAGCCAGCCGGGGCGAAGGAACTGCAGGGCCTCGATCATGCGGCCCCCCGGCGCGGCAGCGGTGCCGCCAGACTCAGAGCCAGCAGCAGGGCCAGGCCCAGCGGCCAGGCGTACAGCTCCTCGCGCGGCCGCTGCGGCGGCGCCCGCTGGTCGACCGGCTCCAGCCGGTCCAACTCGGCATAGATTCCGGCCAGGTCGCGGGTGTCGCGGGCGCGGAAGAAGCGGCCGCCGGTCAGGCGCGCGATCTCGGCAAGGCTGGCCTCGTCGATCTCGCCGCCGGGGGTGGCCACTTCGAGTCCGAACACGCGGGTACTGCCACCGTCGCCGCCCATGCCGATGGTGTGCACGCGCACGCCCTCGGCGGCCGCCAGACGCGCCGCCTGCAGCGGATCCAGCACACCGGCGTTGTTGACGCCATCGGTGAGCAGGACCAGCACGCGCTCGCCGGCAGAATCCCGCTCGCGCAGGCGCTTGACGCCGAGCCCGATGGCGTCGCCGATCGCGGTTTCGCGCCCGGCCATGCCGATCACGCTGGTCTCGAGCTGGTAGCGGACGTGGTGGCGATCGAAGGTCAGCGGTACCAGCAGGTAGGCGTTCTGGCCGAACAGCAGCAGGCCGAGGCGGTCGCCCTCGCGACGCTCAAGGAAGTCGCCGACCACGTGGCGCACCGCGGTGAAGCGGTCGACCCGGCGGCCGCCTATCTGCATGTCCTCGATCGCCATGCTGCCCGAGGTATCGACCGCCAGCATCAGGTCGCGGCCGGTGGAGGGCTGGCTGCTGATCTCGCCCAGGCGCTGCGGCTGTGCCGCCGCGACGCACAGCGCCAGCCAGCAGAGGCTTGCGAGTAACACGCGCCCGCGGCGTCGGCGTCGCACCGGCAGGCCGTCCCGGGCCGCGGGCACGAACGGCAGGCGCAGCACGCTGCCGTGGGCAGCGTCCGCGCGCGGCAACAGCATGCGCAGCAGCAGCGGCAAGGGCAGGATCAGAGCGGCCCAGGGGCGGGCCCATTCCAGATCCGTCACCAGAGCGATCAGATCGGCAACGCTCATGCCCTGCGCTCCAGCACCCTGGCGAGTGCGCGCCCGAGGGCATCGGTGGCGGCCCGCGCCTGCTCGGGCGAGAGCTGCGCGCGCCAGGCGGCGTCGCGAAGGCAGGCCGCAGGGCCGGCCGAGGGCGGCGCCTCGGGCAGCAGGCCGTCCAACCAGTCCAACCAGGCTTGACCGTGGAGGGCGGCAGCTTCCGGTGCGTGCTGGCGCAGGGCTCGGTGCAAAAGCTCGGAGGCCGCGGCAACCTGCTCGACGCCGGGCGGGTGCTCGCGGGCGATCCGCGCATGCGTGGCCAGCCACTGCCTGCGCAGGCGCCGGCGCTGCAGTTGCTGCAGCACTCGCCAGGCCAGCCAGCCCAGCGCAAGCAGCGCCAGCACGGCGAGCAGGGCCGGCAGCGGTGCCGGCGGCCACAGACCGGGCTCCGGCGGCAGCTGGATATCGCGCAGCTGCGGGCCGGGGTTCATGCGGCCTCCTGCGGCCGACCGCGCAGCAGATCCTGCAGGCTGCGCAGCGGATCCTGGTGGGTGCTGGCGATGCGCACCCCGGCACCCACTCGGCGCAGCGCGTCGACCGCCTGCTGCTGGCCCTCGCGCAGCACCTGCTGCCACGGCGCAAGCGCGCCCTCGGAGTGCAGCTCGGCCGTGCCGCTGGGGGTTTCGATCCGGTAGCGCCCGGGCGGCAGCGGCTCGCGCTCCAGCGGATCGGCCAGCACCAGGGCAGCGAGATCGTGATCGCGGCGCAGCCGTGCCAGCGCGCGCAGGGCTTCGGCGTCGAGGCTGCCAGCCTGCACCAGCAGCAGGACGTGGCCACCGCCCTGTAGCACCCGCCCCAGCCGGTCCGCTGCGGCCGCCAGGGGCAGTGCAGGCCCGCCCTGGGGCGTGAGCCGCGACCAGTGTTCGATCGCCGCCAGCGCGCGCAGCACCCCTCGGTGGGTGCCCTGTGCCGGCAGCTGGCCGCTGGCCGCACCAAACGCGGCGACCGAGACGCGATCGCCCTCGGACTGCGCGAACCACAGGAACAGCGCGGCGAGCCTGGCCGCCAGCACGGACTTGTAGCCCTGGCGGGTGCCAAAGCGCATTGAACTCGATGTATCCAGCAGCACCGCCGAGGTGCGTTCGCGTTCGGCCGCGAACAGCTTGGTGTGCAGCTCGCCGGCACGCGCGGTCAGGCGCCAGTCGACGTGGCGCACGTCGTCGCCGCTCGCATACGCCCGCGATTCGGCGTAGTCCATGCCGCGCCCGCGGAAGGGGCTGTGGCGGCTGCCGGCGGCGCGGTCGGCGCTGCGCCGGCGCGCGCCCGCCGCCAGCGCCTGCGCGCGCGCGCGCAGGGCCAGCAGATCGGCCAGGCTGGGCTCGCAGACACCGACGCTCACGGCAGCGGCACGCGCTCCAGCAGGCGATGCACCACCGCCTCGCTGTCCAGGCCCTCGGCCTCGGCTTCAAAGCTCAGCAGCACGCGGTGGCGCAGCACGTCAGGCGCGATCGCCTGGACGTCCTCGGGGGTCACGAAGTCGCGCCCGGCCAGCCACGCCAGCGCCCGCGCGCAGCGCTCCAGCGCGATGCTGCCGCGCGGGCTGGCGCCAAACGCGACCATCGGCGCCAGCTCCGGCAGGTAGGGGCGCGGGTCGCGCGTGGCCAGCACCAGTTCGACGATATAGCGCTCCAGCCGCGGCGCCAGATGCAGGTCCAGCACGCGGCGGCGGGCTTCACGGATTTCCGCGGCGTTGATCCGCGCCGACGGGGCGGGGGCCTGTGCGGCGTCGGCCTGCAGTTCGCGCATCGCACGCTCGCGCGCCAGCCGCAGGATGCCCGTCTCGCTGTCGGCCTGCGGATAGCCGATTCGAACGTGCATCAGGAAGCGGTCAAGCTGGGCCTCGGGCAGCGGGTAGGTGCCCTCCTGTTCGATCGGGTTCTGGGTGGCCATTACCAGGAACAGGTCGGGCAGCGGATAGGTGACCCGACCGACCGTGATCTGACGCTCGCCCATGGCCTCCAGCAGGGCTGACTGCACCTTGGCCGGCGCGCGGTTGACCTCGTCGGCCAACAGCAGGTTGTGGAACAGGGGGCCCGGCTGGAACTCGAAGCGTGCTTCCTGGGGGCGGTACACCTCGGTGCCGGTCAGGTCGGCCGGCAGCAGGTCCGGGGTGAACTGCACGCGGTGGAAGTCCGCCTCGATGCGCGCGGCCAGCGCCTTGATGGCCGTGGTCTTGGCCAGACCGGGCGCGCCCTCCACCAGCAGGTGGCCGTCCGCCAGCAGGGCAACGAGCAGACGCTCGACCAGCGCCGGCTGGCCCAACACCTCGGCGGCGAGCGCATCGCGCAGCCCGGCGAACCGGGCGGAGAGTGGATCGGAGGAGGCGGCCGGGGCGGCGGCGGTGGCGACGTCGAGGGAATCGGCTGGATGCATGCTTGGGGCCTGGCTTGAGGCGGGCTTGGACTACGCGGAGCTGCGCGGGTTCCGCGCTCGAAGGTAGATCGGGGGCGGTCCCCGGCGAGTATGGACCCAGATCACCGGCACCACACGGGCAGGTGGGCACATGCGGCCCGGGCGGCCGCAGGGATCGCCCGGATGGGCGCATCGGGTTGGCACTGGCCGTTGGCGGCTCTAATCGGTTGGTCGCAAGGGTCGGGAAGCGCCGCGCTCAGCGTGTATCGTCCGCGCGCAGCTCACCCAGGGTTTGCGGCTTGCCAACCCACCAACCTTGCGCATAGCGACAGCCCATGGCGGCGAGCTGCTGCAGCTGGGCCTCGGTTTCGACGCCTTCCACCACCACATCCGCCCCCAGCGCATGGGCCATGCCCACGATCGACTCGACGATCTTCAGCGCGCGGTCGCTGTGATGCATGTGGCGCACGAAGGCCTGGTCGACCTTGAGAGTATCGAAGGGAAGCAGGTGCATGTACTGGAGGTTCGAGTAGCCGGTGCCGAAGTCATCGAGCGCGACGCGCATGCCGGCAGCCCTCGCCTGCTGCATCATCAGCGCCACACGCTCGGGGTCGAGTGCGCGGCTCTCGGTGAGCTCGATCTTGATCCGCCCCGGGTCGAGAGAGCGACGCTGGATGCGATCCAGCATGCTGTCGAGCAGGCCCTGCTCCAGCAGTTGGCGCGCCGAGACGTTGATGGCGATGAAGGGCGTGTGCCCGGGGCGCGCCTGGTCGAGATGCATCAGTGCGTCCAGCGCCAGCTCCAACACGTAGTCACCGATCGGCAGGATCAGCGAGGTCTCCTCGGCGAGGGCGATGAACTCGGCGGGTGAGATCCAGCCCCTGCGCGGATGGTGCCAGCGCACCAGGGCCTCATAGCCTGCCACGCGCTGCGGGGCGATCTCCAGCAAGGGTTGGAAGCGCGCCTCGAGTTGCCCTTCCTTCAGCGCGTCCTTCAGCTCGCCCTCGAGACGGATCTTGTCTATGCCGAGCAGCGACTCGTGAGCTTCTGGGTCGAGCGGTGCCGGCCCCTGTTGCCCAAGTGTTTCAGCCAAGGTGTTGCGATAGCGGCGCAGCTGCCCCTCCAGCAGGGCGCGCACTACCGGATCAGTATTCAGCAGTCGCTCGGCGATCTGCTCCGGCGTGATCGCCAGAAGTACGCAGGGTTCAAGCGCGGTGGCTGTCGCGGTGCGGGGCGAGCGGTCGATCACCGCCATCTCACCCAGCAGTTCGCCGGCGCGCACTTCGGCGATCCTGCGCTGCGCGCTACCCGCGGTGATCGCCAGTCGGCCGCGTTCCACGAGGTAAGCGGCATCCGGAGGGTCGGATTCCCTGAACAGCACCTCTCCCGGTTGAAGCTCGATGCGATGGGGGATCATGGGCGCTCTCCGGCAAGACGCAGTGGAGTGGATGCCTTACTACATAGCAGGCGTCTCCGCTTCTCTCCGCCTCAAAGGCATCGGGCCGGGGATCACCCGGCCCGATGCCTTCGCATTGCATGCGTACTACTGGAAGTCAATGTTACATGTGAGTGGCGAACTCAATGCACTGACTTGGATGCTGAAAGTGGCCGCCGGGGAGGGCTGGCCCGGCTGGAGTGCGCAGCTTCCGCTCACAACCGGCGCCGGACGGGGACCGCCGTTCGGGGTGGCGGTCAAGGCCAGCACAGTCCCCGACGGGAAGTTCTGCACACAGGTCTGGCGCGGACTGGTCCCAACCGTCGGGCCAACCGAGCAGGTGATCCCAGCGGAGCCGGTCACGGTGCCACCGGTTCCACCGGCCAAGTTGCCGAGACCGAGCGTGAAGGCGACCGGTTGCTGGTTTCCTCCCTGGTTGCAGGCGCCGGCAGGCGGCTGCGGGCTGAAGTCCAGACCGCCAGCGCAGCTATCGCGCCCACGGAAGATGACGGTCGCGCTCGGGTCACCGCCGGCAAGGCTGAAAGTACAGGTCCACTGCGCGCCACCATTGGGCTGATCCATCTGCTGGGCGCTGACCCGAGCCGTAGTCTGGCCTTGCGCATTGGTCAGGCCCGGCGGCTGCACCACGCTGACTATCGCGGTAGTACCGCTGCCCGCGCACTCGAAGCCGATAGCTCGGTTGGCGACAGGGTTGCCAGCACCGTCGATCAGGCGCAGGTTCACGTCGAAGGTGCCGTTACCGATGAAAGCGCTGGGGAAGGCCTGCAGGATGAGGTCGGCCGCGGTCTTGATGCTGACGATGGCCTCGGCCTCGCCCAGCGAGAACTGCAGCTCGCCTTCCTCGTCGCTGACGCCGGTGGTGACCACGCTGACCTGCACGCACCCGTTGCTGCCGGTGGGAGCGGGCAGCGGACCCGAACTGCGGCCGCCGATGGTGCCGAAGCCCGAGGGCAGGTTGAAGCCGAAGTTGATGAAAGCGCCCTGGATCGGGTTGCTCTGGGCGTCGCGCAGGCAGACGCTGACCGAGGCGGTGGTGTTGCCCGGGATCACGGTCGGGCTGGCGATGATCGTAAGCGGCGCGATGCCAGGGTAGACGAAGCCGCCGATGTCGGTCACCAGCTTGGTCCCGCCGCTCGTCGAGGCACTGCCACGCGCCCAGACCTGCACGGCCTGGCCGAGGCGGGAGACCGGGAAGTTCATGCGCGTGGTCGCAACGCCGTTCTGGTCGGTAAAGGCGGTGGCGATGATGTTGCCGTGGACGGCGCGGCCGATGACGTAGGGCAGCACGTTGCCGTTATCCACGCTGACGCCGGTGTCGTCGTTGCGGTTGAAACGCTGGACCACGCTGAGCGAGGTCTGGCTGTTCACGGAGGCGATGGTGCGCGCGCTTTCCAGATCGCGGTTGCCCGGCACGGCCTGGCCGAACACCAGCAGGGTGTCGCCCGGGCCCGCGCCGCCCGCGGCGGTCTGGAACTGTCCACCCGGCGCGGTGAACAG
Organism: Scenedesmus sp. KT-U; assembly: GCA_029853055.1. Lineage (NCBI taxonomy): Eukaryota > Viridiplantae > Chlorophyta > Chlorophyceae > Sphaeropleales > Scenedesmaceae > Scenedesmus > Scenedesmus sp. KT-U. The sequence continues at coordinate 40,760 of JARWLF010000059.1, read as the reverse complement.
GAAGCCGTTCTCCTGCGGGTTGCCGTCGCCGCCGCTGATGGCGAAGCTGCCAGCACCCGTGCCCGGGAATCCGACCAGCGGGCTGTCGATCAGACCGAACTCGATCAGCGTGCCGGGCAGCACCGGGTTGCCCTGGCGGTCGGTGGCCAGCGCGCTGATGTTGAGGCTGTAGCTACCGTCCTGGCTGTCGACGCCGATGCCGACGCCCGGGCGGACGACACGGTTTTCGATGATGGCGTCCTCGGCGGGGCTGGTGATCTGCAGGGCGAACAGGCGGCCGTCGGAGATCACTACGGTGCGCTCGGCGATCACGGGGTCGCTGATCCCATTGTCGACGTTGTTGTCGGCACGGTCGGCGGTGACGCGAACGGCGGTCTGGCCGACCCGGTTGCCGGAGATGAGGCTGAAGGTGGCAATGCCATTGTTGGTGCGGATGCTGATCGCCGGTCCGCTGACGGTCTGACCCGCGGCGTTGACCGCGGTAACGCGCTCACCTGCGGCGATAGCGTCGCTGCCGATGATCTCGACGCGAACGTTGTTGAAGGCGCTGCTGCCCGACACCGGGTCGCGCACCGGCTGGCCGAGGCCATCCGACAATTCGACCTCGAAGGTGCCGGCGGTCTGGCCGCCCGAGCCCTGCACATACAGACCGCTGAAGGTCGGGAACAGCTCGATCACGGAGGGCAGCGGCGGGGTCGTCGATACGACCTGGATGTCCTGAGTGGTGGTCATCACGCGGCCGGTGTCGGGATCCTGGATGGACGCCGTGATCCGGGCTGTTCCGGTGATGTTGAAGGAGTGCACGAAGATGGTGGCGCGGCCGGCCACCATGTTGACCGGGCCCTGGCCCAAGAACACGAAGAACTCGTTGATGTCCTCGGTCTCGGGGTTATCCAGCGTGCTGAATGCCGCGACGGTCACCGGGTTGATGGTGACGCCCAAGCCACCCTCTTCGCCGCGCGGAATGCTGATCTCCTGGCCACTGGCGGAGCGCGCGGTGATGGTGAGCTCGGCCATGTAGGGCGAGCCGATGAAGGGCGCCACCCCGAACAGATTGGCCGGCAGCTGGGTTCGGGTCGCCTGGATCGTGATGTTGCCCTGCGCCGAAGGCGGGCCCACCGTCAGCGCGAGACTCGTGCTTGACGACGCGCTCTGGCCCGCAGGCTGGGTGGAGAAGCCAACGTTGACCGCACCTTGCTGCGAGCCGGCGATGAATACGAACTCGGCACGTCCACCCACCGTGGTGGAGGTCGAGCCACCTCCAGGCTGGCCATTGACCACGCCGAACACCTGGCCGAGGTTGGCAGGGCTGACCGTGGAGCTGACCACCGTTCCATCGGCTACAGGGCTGCCGTTGGCCTGATTGACGCGCACCGTGACCGAAATCTGGCCGCCGGCCGGCACGGTGGCGGACTGCGCCTGCGCGCTGATGCTGACCGCTCGCGGCGGCTCGAAGCTGCCGCCGCCACCACCGCCACCGCCACAGGCGGAGAGCGCAAGCATCGCCCCCAGCATCAGCATGGACTTGAACACACCTGTAGCTTTCATCGCGTCTCTCCGAGGTTTCCGGTTTCGCATCCAGCGCCGGACTAAGGCTTTTGTTTCCGTTGCAGACTTACTCAGCGCGCGTTGCGGCCGGCGACGGCCAGCACGCGCGGGGTCACGAAGATCAGGAGTTCCGCCTTGGAAGACTCTCGGCGGGTGTTCTTGAACAGGTTGCCAAGCACCGGCACGTCGCCGAGGAAGGGCACCTTGCGCAGGTCTTCGATGGAGGTGAACTCATACACGCCGCCGATGACAACTGTCTGGCCGTCATCCACCAGGACCGCTGTGCTGATCTCGCGCTTGGCGATCTGCGGCACGCCGTCAATGAAGCCGTTCACCTGGTCCTTCTTGACGCTCAGCACCAGGTAGACGCGGCCGTCCTGGGTGATCGTCGGCGTCACCAGCAGTTCCAGCACCACTTCCTTGAACTGGACCTGCTCGGTGGCGGCGCCACCCGAGGTGGTGATGGTCTTGTAGCCGATCTCGTCGCCCTGCTTGATGTTGGCCTCGCGCTGGTTGGCCGTGATCACGCGGGGGCTGGACACCACCTCGCCGCGCCCTTCGGCCTGCAGCGCCGAAAGCTCGAGGTCCAGCAGATAGTCGGCGCCGAGGATGGCGAAACCGAGCGAACCAGCAGGACTCTGCACTGGCAGGTTGACGCCCAGGCGGCTGCTCGGAAGTGCGGTCAGATCCTGGCCGATGCCGCCGATGCCATTGCGACCGGCAAGGCGGTTCTCCACGGCGCGGCCGATCATGGCGTTGGTGGCCGCCTGGGAGCCGGAGGTGGTGATGACACGGCCGCTGCTGGACTCGTTGGCGCCGGAGACACCGAAGCGCGCGCCCAACTCGCGGGCGAAGGTCTCGTTGGCGATGACGATGCGGGCCTCGATGAGGACCTGGTCGACCGGGCGATCCAGCAGCGCGATCAAGGTCTTGACCTCTTCGATCTTGTGCGGCAAGTCGTTCAGCAGCAGGGTGTTGGTGCGGCGGTCAAAGGTGACCGAGCCGCGCGGCGACAGGAAGCCGCGCCCGCTTTGCTGCTGGCCCTGCTGGCCACCCTGCTGGTTGCCTTTGCTGTCCTCGGTGAGCAGCTTGGCGATTTCCTCGGCGCTGCCGTAGTTGATGGTGATGTACTCGCTCACCAGCTCCGCGCGCTGCTCCATCTCCACGCGCGCATCGGCGATCGCCTTCTCGTAGGCGGCGATTTCGGCCTGCGGCGCCACCCAGATGACGTTGCGGTCGCGACGCTGGTCCAACGAGCGCGCACGCAGTACCAGGTCCAGGGCCTGGTCCCAGGGCACGTTGATCAGGCGCAGGGTGACATTGCCGGTCACGCTGTCCGCGGCAACCACGTTGAGGCCCGATTCTTCGGCGATCAACTGCAGGACCGTGCGGACCGGGATGTCCTGGAAATTGAAGGTGACCGGGCGCCCGACGTAAGCGCCCTCGGTCTCCACGGCGGTCCCGTCGGCGGCCACCACGGCGGCCTGCACGGGGTCGACCTCGATCACGAACTCGTTGCCGGTCTGGTAGGCCAGGGGCTCGAAGCGGCCGGACATGGACAGGTCGAGGCGGGTGCCGTTGCTGCTGCGCGAGAGCGCGATGCTCTGCACCGGCGTGGCGAAGTCGGTCACGTCGAGTCGCTCTGCCATGTTCTCGGGCAGGAAGACGCCGGCGAGATCGACCCGCAGGCGCTGGCCGTCGACGCGCATTTCGGACGCAACGCCCTCGCCGGTCAAGGCAAGGATGACCCGGCCGGTGCCCTGCGGCGTCCGACGGAAGTCGATGCTGGCGACCTCGGTGACGTTCGGGGTGCGCTTGGCGGGGTCGGGGTTGTAGGCGGTCACCGGAGCAGCCGCGGTGCTGGTGCCACCCACGGTCAGGATGACCCGGTTGCCTTCGGTGCGCGTCTCGTAGGCGGAGGATCGGAACAGGTCCACCGAGACGCGGGTGCGGCCGGCGGCCTCGGCGGTGGCGATCGAACTGGTGGCACCGATGCCGACCGGGATACGCCGCTGGGCCACGCTGTTCCGGGTATCCGGCAGGTCGATGATGATCCGCGGCGGATCTTCCGTGGTGAACACCGGCAGCTCTGCGACAGGCGCGGAGAGGTCGAGCGTGATCTCGACGCTGCCCCCGGCTCCGGCGGTGAAGCTGATGTTGTTCAGGGTTCCGGCAGCGAGCACGCTGGAGCTTGCGCCCAACAGGGCGGCCAGACCGAGGCGCCGGGCCACGCGGACCCAGCCGGCACCGGAGATGGACTTGGATGTGCGCTTCATGCGATTCCCCACTGCTTATTCATTGTCGAGCGCCAGACGTGCGGGACGCTCCAGCCAGCCGCCTGCACCATCAGGAACCAGTTCGACGATCTCGAGACCGTCTTCGCGGATCGCGACGATGCGGCCGTCGCTCTGCCCCAGGTAATTGCCAACGCGCACGCGGTGGACGACCCGACCCGGGTCCATCACCAAGGCGATGAGCTCGGCGCCCGTGCCAAGGGTGCCGACCATGTCCAGGCCGTCCAGCGGGAAGGCCTCGAGGACTTCCTTGCGGCGGTTGGGATCGGGGCGGGGGCCGTCGGCGCGGGCCGCGTCCTCGCGGCGCTGCGGCGCGGTGAAGGGGTCACGAAGCCCCTGCGCGCTGTAGACGAAGCTCTCGAACTGCTTCATCACCGGAAGCGGCTCCAGCGGTGGAGCTGGTCGCTGCTTGACGTCGGCGATGTAGTTCTCGAGGTCGCGCGTGCCCGGATCACAGGCGGCGAGACCAAGCCCGCACAACGCCAGCACGCCGACTCGGAACAAAGGATGTCTCGCGAATGCGCTCATCACCGGCGCGCCCCCTGTGCCTGCTGGACGGAGGCGGCAGCCACTTCGGCCTGCTCGTCTTCATCCAGGTAACGGTAAGTCTTGACCGTACCCTCGAGGATCAAGGCCCCGCCGCGATCGTCGCGCGGCCGCAGCGAGATGTCGTGCATGGTCATGATCACCACCCGCGGCAGCGAGGCCACGCCGCTGACGAAATCCCCGAACTGATGGTAGTTGCCGACCATGCGCAGGCTGATCGGCTTCTCGGCATAGAACTCACGGCGGATTTCGGGCTGCGGCTGGAACAGCTCGTTCTGGATGCCGGCGGCCAGCGCGGTCTGCGAGATGTCCACGATCAGGTCGGGCATCTCGGTGCGCGAGGGTAGCTGCCTGAGCATCTGCTGCAGCATCGCTTCCATCTCGGCCAGCTGCTCGCGCAACGGCTCCAGGTTGACTGCCTTGGCCTGCTCGGCTTCGAAATCGCGCTTGAGGGTGACCTCGTTACGCTGCAGCCGCTCCAGTTCTTCCTGCTGGTTGCTGACGAAGAAATACCACCCCAGGAACAGGATCAGGGCCACGACGATCGCGCAGAAGACCGCCTTGACTGCCGCTGGCCAGGCGCCCGCGTTGTTGAAGTCGAGGTTGTTGAGATCGAAGTCCTTCACAGCTGTCCTCCCGCGACTTCGAAGAGCTCGTCGTCTTCACCCTCGCCCACCGGCCGCGTGACCTGCACGCGCAGCGAAAACCTGAAAGGCAGGGCGCGGTCCTCGCCCTTGGCTTCGATGATGGTGAGGTCGGGGCGCGACATCCAGCTCGAGGCCTCGATGTTGCGCATGTAGGACGAGACCCGCGCATTCGACTGGGCCAGGCCCTCCAGGGTCAGCTGGCTGCCGACCTGCTTGACCGAGGTCAGGCGGACGCCGTCGGGCATGGTACGGACGAGGTCGTCGAACAGATGGACCATCTGCGAGCGGTTGGCCTGCAGCTGCTCGATGACCTGCTTGCGCGCCAGCAGGTCGGATTTCTTCTTCTCGAGCTGCTCGATCTCGGCGGTCTTGGCCTTGAGCGCGGCGATTTCGCGCTGCAGCAGCTGGTTGCGCTGCTGCTGGTTGCTGACCAGGCCATCGAAATACTGCACGACACCGAAGGCGGCCACGATGGCCAGCACCGCACAGACGCCCACCAGGCCGTAGAACTCGTTCTGGCGCTGCTTGCGGCGCTCGGCGCGCCACGGCAATAGGTTGATCTTGGCCATCAGTCGAAACTCCTGAGGGCAAGGCCGGCCGCGATCATCAGCGAAGGCGCGTCCTGCGCCAGCGACTGTGCCTGCACGCGGGAGGCCAGCGACATGTTGGCCAGGGGATTGGCGACGACCGTGCTGATGCCGAGCTGCTCTTCGACCATCTCGGCGACCCCGGCGATCGAGGCGCAGCCGCCCGCGAGCACGATCTGGTCGACGCGGTTGAACTCGCTGCCGGCGTAGAAGAACTGCAGCAATCGGCTCACCTGCTGGACCATGGCTTCCTTGAAGGGCTCCAGCACCTCGATCTCGTAGCTCTCCGGCAGCCCGCCCTGGCGCTTGGCCAGGCCCGCTTCCTCGTAGGAGAGCCCGTACCGGCGCATGACCTCGTCGGTGAGCTGCTTGCCGCCGAAGACCTGCTCACGCGTGTAGATGCTGCGCTGGTTGCGCAGCACGTTGAGCGTGGTCATGGTGGCGCCGACGTCGACCAGGGCCACCAGGCCGTCCCGGGTCACCGAGAGCTGGTCCGCGATCAGACGGAAGGCGTTCTCCATGACGAAGGCCTCGACGTCGATCACCTTGGCGTTCAGGCCACCCAGGTCGAGCGCAGCGGTGCGGACCTCGACGTTCTCGGTGCGCGAGGCTGCAAGCAGCACCTGCACCATCTCCGGGTTGTCCTTGACCGGCCCGAGCACCTCGAAGTCGAGGCTGACCTCCTCGATCGGGTAGGGGATGTACTGCCCCGCCTCGACCTGGATCTGGTCTTCGAGCTCTTCCTCGGAGAGATCCGCCTGCATCGGGATGACCTTGGTGATCACCGCCGAGCCCGCGACGGCAGCCGCCGCGAACCGGCTCTTGGCCCCGCTGCGGTTGAGCGCGCGCTTGATCGCTTCGCCCACCGCCTCGACCTCGACGATGTTCTTCTCGACCACGGCATTGGGAGGAAGCGGCTCCACCGCGTAGTGCTCGACGCGATAGCGACCGCCGCTTTGGCTCAGCTGGAGCAGCTTGACGGCCGTGGAACTGATGTCCACGCCGATCAAGGGCACCTTCTTGTTTGCGAACAGCCCCACGGTTTCTCCCCTTCCCACAAGCCCTTACAGGCAATTACTCCACGACTACATTAAATAACGATTATTTGCACTCTGGCAACAGACATCTTCGGTTCAGGCGCCGGCAACCGCGACGGCCGTCAAGAAATCGTGCATCCGAGGCTGCCGGGGAAGGGCCATGCAAGGCCCGGGCGAGGCCGCCCCCAGCCATTCGCGGCCATGCCTGGACACCTTGTCAGGCCTGCGTTCAGGCCTGTGCTAACGGGCCTCGGGCCACGGCACCTATACTGCCGGGCCGCCGTTCGCCCCTGCCCCGGACCCCCTGAATGCGCCTGTTCCGCCGCCTCCTGCGCCTTGCCCTGATCCTCGGCGTGTTCTTCGCCGCGCTGGGCGTAGGCGCCATCGGCATCGCCTGGTGGCTGATCGCCCCGACCCTGCCGGACGTGCAGACCCTGCGCGAGGTGCGCCTGCAAATGCCGCTGGCGGTGCAGTCCAGCGACGGCAAGCTGATCGCCCTGTTCGGCGAGGCCCGCCGCCAGCCCAAGCGGATCGACGAGATCCCGGACGTGGTCAAGCAGGCGGTGATCGCGATCGAGGACGCCCGCTTCTACGAGCATCCGGGCATCGACTGGCGCGGCATCACGCGCGCCGTGTGGCTGCTGGCGACCACCCGGAACGAGCGCGTCCCGGGTGGCAGCACGATCACCCAGCAGGTCGCGAAGATGTTCTTCCTGAGCCCTGAGTACAGTTACAAGCGCAAGCTCACCGAGATCTTCCTGGCGCTGAAGATGGAGCGCGAGCTCAGCAAGGACGAGATTCTGGAGCTCTACCTCAACAAGAGTTTCTTCGGCAACCGCTCCTACGGGATCGCGGCGGCGGCCGAGTTCTACTACGGCAAGCCGCTGGAGGAACTCGAGCTCCACGAGGCGGCGATGCTGGCCGGCATCCCCAAGTTCCCCTCCAGCGGCAACCCGCTGACAAATCCCCAGCGCGCCGGCATCCGCCGCGACTACATCCTGCAGCGCATGCACGAGGTCGGCTTCATCGACGCGGCCCAGCTGGCGGCCGCGCAAGCCACGCCGGATCCGGCGCGGGCACACGAGCCGGCGATCGAGCTGGAGGCGCCATTCGTGGCCGAGATCGCGCGCCAGTTCGCGATGGACCTGCTCGGTGCCGACGCGATGGCGGACGGGCACCGGATCATCACCACGGTGGAGAGCCGCGGCCAGGCTGCGGCGAATGCAGGCCTGCGTCGCGCACTGCTGGACTACGACCGCCGCCACGGATGGCGTGGCCCCGAAGCGCAGCTCGAACTCCCGGAAGCCGCCAGCCCGGCCCAGCTGCAGCGCCTGCTGCGCGACTACCCCACGCTGGGCGGCCTGCACGCCGCGCTGGTGCTGGAAAGCGCGCCGGAGCGCGCGCTGCTGCTGCTGCGCGACGGCCAGCAGGTGGAGCTGGGCCTGGAGCAGGTCGCCTGGGCGCGCCCCTATCTGGACGAGAACCGCCGCGGCCCTACCCCGCGTGCGGTCGACACCGTGCTCGGCGTTGGCGATCTGGTGCGGCTGGTGCGCGACGACGAGGGTGGCTTCACCCTCTCCCAGATCCCGCGGGCGCAGGCCGCACTGGCCGCGGTGGATGCCGACAGCGGAGCCGTGCGCGCGCTGACCGGCGGATTCAGCTTCGCGCTCAACAAGTTCAACCGCGCCACCCAGGCCCAGCGCCAGCCCGGCTCCAGCTTCAAGCCCTTCGTCTACGCGGCCGCATTCGAGCGCGGCTTCGGGCCCGGCTCGGTGGTGCTGGATGCGCCGGTAGTGTTCCGCCAGCACGACGGCAGCACCTGGCGGCCGCAGAACGACAATGCCACCTTCGCCGGCCCCATGCGACTGCGCGAAGCCATGGTGACCTCGCGCAACCTGGTGTCGGTGCGGCTGCTGGACGCCATCACCCCGAGCTTCGCCAAGCGCTACATCCAGGGGTTCGGGTTCGCTGCCGACAGCCTGCCCGAGAACCTGTCCCTGGCGCTGGGCACCAGCTCGGTCAGCCCGCTGGACATGGCGCGCGGCTACGCCCTGTTCGAGAACGGTGGCTATCTGATCGAGCCCTGGTTCATCGAGCGCATCGAGGACCGCGACGGCAAGGTCATTTTCGAGCACGCCCCGGCACGCGCCTGCCGGCAGTGCCCCGGGCGGCTTCGCGAGCAGCTGGCCGCAGGTGGCGACGAGGGTTTCGACCTCGGGCCGGCGAGCCCCGTGGAGAGTGCCCAGGCCGAGCCGGCGGGCGAGGCAGGCGAAAGCGGCCTGCTCGCCCAGCGGCGCATCGACGAGCGCACCGCCTTCCTGGTCAATTCGCTGCTGCGCGACGTCGTGCGCCGAGGCACCGGCCGCAATGCGCTGGTGCTGGGCCGCGGCGACATCGGCGGCAAGACCGGCAGCACCAACGACCACCGTGACGCCTGGTTCGTGGGCGTGGGCGGCGGGTTGGCAGTGGCGAGTTGGGTCGGCATGGACGATTTCAGCTCGCTCGGCCGCGGCGAGTTCGGCGCCCGTGCCGCCCTGCCAATCTGGATCGACTACATGCGCGAGGCGCTGGACGGCGTCCCGGAGAGCCGCCAGCCCCTGCCTTCCGGCATCGCCACGGTTGTGATCGACCCCCAGACCGGGGTGCTGCTGCCACCCGGTAGCCCGGGCGGGATCGCCGAAATGGTCCGCGTCGAGGACATCTCGCGGCTGGAGCGGCGCGTGGCCGCCGACGCGCGCGCGCTGGAGCAGCGCGAAAGCTTCGACATCTTCTGAGAGCGTGCGAAAAAACCCAGACGCCGTCGCGAGGGCGTCGCTGGGCGTTCGTGGCAAAGCGCGGTACGTGAATTCAAGGGAGTTTGGCGAGCCAAATGACCGCAGAATTCGCGTACCGCGCTGCCGCCACGGGCGGCCAGAGACGGCCGCAGTAGGCGGATGGTTTTTTCACATGCTCTGAGAGCGTGTGAGAACCCTCCGCCGGCTGCGGCCGCCGCTGGCCGCCGTCGCGACGGCGTCTGGATTTTATTCACACGCTCTGAGCATGTGAGAACGCTCCGCCTGGCCCGGCCTTCCTCGGCCTGATCCCCCCAACGCCGTCATCGTCTGCACCGGGGACTCGGCTATGCTCGGCCTACGGTCGGTTCCCGACTGACCAGTCCAGACGTCTTCATGCATCCGCAGGGGAGAGACGCCATGCGACACGCCGTGCAGCACGCCCGAACCCGCACCCGTGAAACCCGCCAGCGGCTGGCCCATGAGGCCGCGCGCCTGATGGCGGAGGGCGGGATCCGAGATTTCCACCAGGCCAAGACCCGCGCAGCCGCCCGCCTGGGCGTGCTGGACGCCGCCGCCCTGCCGCGCAATGCCGAGATCGAGGAAGCGCTGCGCGAGTACCAGCGCCTGTTCCTGGGCGACCGCCGCCTGCAGGACCTGCAGCGCAAGCGCGAGGCCGCACTGGAGGCCATGGCCTTCTTCGAGCGCTTCGATCCGCGCCTGGTCGGCGCGGTGCTCGACGGCTCCGCGGATTCGCACTCCGCGGTCTGCCTGCATCTGTACTGCGACGAGCCGGAAGCGGTGCCGCTGTTCCTGGCCGAGCGCGGGATCCCGGTGGAAGAGCAGAGCCGGCGCCTGCGGCTGGACCGCGAGCGCAGCGCGGTATTCGCCGTCTACGTGTTCAATGCCGACGGCATTCCCTTCGACCTGACCGTGCTGCCGCGCGACGCCCTGCGCCAGCCGCCACTGGACCGCATCGACGAACGGCCGATGCGGCGCGCATCGCTGGCGGCGCTACGCGAACTGCTCGCGGCCGAAGGCTGAACGCACGAAGCCCGCCGGAGGGCGGGCTTCGTGTGCGTGCAGTGGCGTCCGGCAATCAGCGCGAGGACAGCGGCACGTAGTCGCGCACGTTGGCGCCGGTGTAGATCTGGCGCGGACGGCCGATCTTGGCCTCGGGATCGGTCTGCTGCTCCAGCCAGTGGCTGACCCAGCCAGCGGTGCGGGCGATCGCGAACATCACGGTGAACATCTCGGTCGGGATGTTCAGCGCCTTGTAGATCAGGCCCGAGTAGAAGTCGACGTTCGGGTACAGCTTGCGGGCGACGAAGTACTCGTCCTTCAGGGCGGCCTCTTCGAGCTTCATCGCGACTTCCAGCAGCGGGTCGTTGACGCCGAGGTCGGCCAGCACCTTGTGGCACATCTCGCGGATGATCGAGGCGCGCGGGTCGTAGTTCTTGTAGACCCGGTGGCCAAAGCCCATCAGGCGGAAGCCGGAGTTCTTGTCCTTGGCCTTCTCCACCGCCTTGGCGACGTCCTCGGGGCGGCCGATCTCCTCCAGCATCTTCAGCACCGCCTCGTTGGCGCCACCATGCGCCGGCCCCCACAGGGCGGCGATGCCGGCGGCCACGCAGGCGTAGGGGTTGGCGCCGGTGGATCCGACCAGGCGCACGGTCGAGGTCGAGGCGTTCTGCTCGTGGTCGGCGTGCAGGATGAACAGCAGGTCCAGCGCCTTGGCGGCGACCGGCGGCAGCTCCAGCGGGCCCGAGGGCACCTCGAACATCATGTGCAGGAAGCGGTTGACGTACTCGAGGTTGTTGCGCGGGTAGCGGTTCGGCCAGCCGATCGAATAGCGGTAGCAGGCGGCGGCAATCGTCGGCACCTTGGCGATCAGGCGGATCGCCGCCAGCCGGCGCTGGACCGGGTCTTCCATGTCGAGGCTGTCGTGGTAGAAGGCCGCCAGCGAGCCGATCATGCCGCACAGCATGGCCATCGGATGCGCGTCGTGCCGGAACCCGCCGAGGAAGTTCTTGAGCGCCTCGTGCATCATCGTGTGATGCGTCACCTCGTGCTCGAAGGCCTTGAATTCGGTCGCCGACGGCAGCTCGCCCTGCATCAGCAGGTAGGCCACCTCGAGGAAGCTGGAGTGCTTGGCCAGCTGCTCGATGGGGTAGCCACGGTACAGCAGCACGCCCTGGTCGCCGTCGATGTAGGTGATCGCGCTGCGGCAGCTGGCGGTGGCGACGAAGCCCGGGTCGTAGGTGAAGTAGCCGGTCTCCTTGGGCAGCTTGGTGATGTCGACGCAGGGCGCGCCCAGGGTGCCGCGCAGCAGCGGGAATTCGGCGGTCTTGCCGGCGGCGGAATCGGTGAGCGTCAGGCTCTGGCTCTCGGACACGGCTTGCTCCTTCGCAGTGAAGCGGTGGTTCGTGGCGGGCTGCACCGCCGCCGCGCGCGCTGCGCGGGCTGCCGCGAGGTCACCGGAACCGGCGCCCGCCTTGCGGTGCAGCATCGTTTGGCCCGCATCAGCTCCAGCGCATGGAGCGGGCCGGTAACCCCTCCCAGCAAACCGCATGCCGCGGGCCGGGATGCGGCCGGAACAGGCATGGACAGCCGGACGGGAAACCGTCGGAGTATGCCACGCGCCCCCGTATCCGTCAGTGCAACTTTGGTGAACCTTGCGCGGCGCAGCAGGCCGAGGGCGACCCACGAAGAAAGGCCCGGCAGAACGCTGCCAGGCCTTTCCGGTACGCCGGGGATGTCGGGGTGCCCGCGCCGAGCGCGGGCGCCGCGATCACTTCTGCGCGTAGCGGCGACGGAACTTGTCGATGCGGCCGCCGGTGTCGACGATCTTCTGCTTGCCCGTGTAGAACGGGTGCGACTCGGCGGAGATTTCCACCTTGATCAGGGGATACTCCTGACCGTCCTCCCACTTGATGGTCTCCTTGCTGGAGAGCGTCGAGCGGGTGAGGAAGGCGAAGTCGCAGGACACGTCCTGGAAGACCACGGGCTGGTACTTCGGGTGGATATCGGCTTTCATTGGGGTCTGCCCGGTTTCGGCGGGAAAAGAGCGGCATGATAACGTGAGCGGTCCGTGGCCGCAAGCTTGAGCCCTGCATGTCCCCTCGCGCCCTGCTCCTCCTCCTGCTGATGTCCCTGCCGGCGGCGTGGTCGCCAGCCGCATCAGCCGCCGCCGCCGAGGACATCGAGCCGCTGCGCCAGCGCCTGCAGCAGGATCCCGGCGTGTCCGAATCCCAGCGCCAGGAGCTGGCCTCGCTGCTCGATGCCGCGCAGGTGGCCTGGGCGCAGGCCGCGCAGCTGGCCCAGGAGTCGGCCCTGCTCCGCACCGAGGCCAGCGAGTCCAGCGCCGAGATCCGCAGGATCGAGCGCGAGCTGGCCCGCGACACCAGCGCCGATCTCGCGCGCGCGCGCCGCGAGATCGAATCGGAGCAGCGGCTGGAGGCGCTGGAGTCCAGGCTCGCCCAACTGTATGCCCAAGTCGAGCAACTGCGCCGGGAACAGCAATCGGTGCTGGCCGGGCTCGCTGCCGTGGGCAACGTCGGCGCGGTATCCGTCGGGCGCCTGCAGGAGGACGTCGCCGATGCCGAGCGAAGGCTGGCGGCAGCCACGCCCGATGGCAGCCTCGGCCAGCGCATCCGGCGCGTGCGCGACGAGGCCGAGCTGGCCCAGCGTCGCGCCGAGCTGGACATGGCGCGCACCCGCGAAGACACCGCCAGCGCCCGCCGCGGCCTGCTCGAACTCAAGCAGCGCCTGCTGCGTCGCCAGGTGGCCGAGCTGGAGCAGCTCGCCGGCTACGCCCGGGCCCGGCTGGGCGAGCGCAGCGAAGCCGAACTCGCGGCGCTGGCGGAATCGCTGGCGGTGGAGCAGCTGAAGGTAGCGCAGGCGCCGGCGGCGCTGCGCGCCGAGGCCCAGCGCAACGTGGAGCTCGGCGCCGAGATCACCGCCTCCAGCAGGCGCCTGTCGGAACTGCGCCTCGACATGGCCGGCCTGCAGGCCGAGCGCGAGCGCATCGAACAGAGCCTGCGCGATACCGAGGCCCGACTGACCCTGGGCGGCGGCAGCGAGGCCGTGGGCGCGGTGCTGCTGCGCGAGCGCCAGCGCCTGCCACGGCCCGAGAGCCTGAGCCGCCGCGTGGCCACCCTGGCCGGCGAGAACGTGCAGGTGCGGCTGCGCCAGTTCGACGTGGCCGACGCACTTGCACGCCTTGAGCAACGCCGGTCCGAGCTGGTGGCCGATGCCCTGGACGGCGTCGACGACGAGGCCCAGGCGGTGGCGCTGCGCGGCCAGATCGACGCCCTGTTGGAAACCCGGGGCGACCTGCTGCGCCGGCTGGACCTGGGCCTGCGTCGGCTCTCCGAGCGACTGGAGCAGGCCGAGGTCAATCTCGACCGCCAACGCCAGGACAGCCAGCGCCTCGCCGACCTGCTCGACCGGCAGCTTTTCTGGATCCGCAGCCATCGTCCGGTGGACCTGGCCTGGCTGCGCAGCCTGGGCGACGGCTGGGCGGACCTGGTCAAGCCGGATCGCTTCGCCTTCACCGCGCGTCTCGTCACCCAGCGCCTGCAGGAGCGCCCGCTGCAGGCCGCGCTGGGCCTGCTGCTGGTGGGCGGCCTGTTCTGGCTGCAGCGCCGCGCGCGACTGCAGCTGCAGGAGCTGTCGGTGCCGATGCGCAGCATCCGCGGCGACAACTACCTCTTCACCGCGCAGGCGCTCGGCTGGACACTGCTCGCCGCCCTGCCCTGGGCGGTGCTGGCGGCGCTTGGTGGCCAGCTGCTGCAGGCCTCGGGCGAGCCCGGCCGCTACACCCACTCGCTGGGCACCGCGCTGGCTGCACTCGCCCCCAACATCGTCCTGTTCACCTTCCTCCGCTGGCTGGTGATCGAACGCGGGCTGGCGCATGCGCACTTCCGCTGGACCCGCGCACGCCGCACCGCGCTGGCGCGCGCGGTGCCGTGGGCGGCCGGCCTGCTGCTGCCGGTCCAGTTCCTCAGCCAGCTGGCGATCATCCGCGGCCAGGACCTGGCCATCGACACCGCCGGGCGCAGCCTGCTGATGCTGTTCGCCAGCGTTGCGATCGGCCTGTTCTGGTGGCTGCTGGCGCCGGGGCGCCTGTGGAGCCCGCGCGGCGGCGTGGTCGAGCCGGTGCGCCTGCGCCAGTTCATCCGCCTGCTGCTGGCCGGCCTGCTGCTGTCGATCCTGGTCCTGACCCTGAACGGTTATGTCTTCACCGCCGCCGTGCTGGTGTTCTGCCTGTGGCAGAGCGGCGGTGCCGTGCTGGCGGTGGCCCTGTTCCACGGCCTGCTGGGGCGCTGGTTCCTGCTCGGTGAGCGTCGCCTGTTCCTGCGCCGCGCCGAGGAACGCCAGGCCGCCGCTGCCGCCGACGGGGAATCACGTCACGATGGCGAACTGCCGCCGGAAGTCGAGGCCGAGCAGCTCGACATGCAGAGCATCAACGCCCAGACCCGCCGCCTGCTGCGCGCACTGTCTGGCCTGGCCCTGGTGCTGGGCCTGTTCTGGGTCTGGGCCGAGATCCTGCCGGCCCTGCAGCGGCTGGATGACATCCAGCTGTGGCGCTTCTCCGAGCTCAACGAGGCCGGCGAGCGCGTGGCTGCCTTCGTCAGCCTGCGGGGCGCGCTGTTGGGTCTGTTGGTGCTGCTCTTGACCGTGGTGGCCTCGCGCAACCTGCCCGGCCTGCTGGAGATCGGCCTGCTTTCGCGGGTCAGCCTGGACGCGCCGACGCGCTACGCCATCACCAGCCTGGCGCGCTACGCCATCGTGATCTTCGGCGTGTTGTTCGGACTGTCCTATCTCGGCATGCGCTGGTCGCAGCTGCAGTGGATGGCGGCGGCGCTCACCGTGGGCCTGGGCTTCGGCCTGCAGGAGATCTTCGCCAACTTCGTGTCCGGCCTGATCCTGCTGTTCGAACGCCCGTTCCGGGTCGGCGACATCATCACCATCGGCGAATTCAGCGGCCGGGTCACCCGCATCCGCACCCGCGCGACCACGATCGTCGACTTCGACAACAAGGAGATCGTGATCCCGAACAAGGCCTTCATCACCGACCGGCTGACCAATTGGACCCTGACCGATCCGACCACGCGCCTGATCGTGAAGGTCGGTGTCGCCTATGGCAGCGACACGGCATTGGTGCATCGCCTGCTGCTGCAGGCGGCCGAGGAGTGCGAATACATCGCGCGCGAGCCCGCCCCGCGCACCTGGTTCCTGGCCTTCGGCGCCAGCTCGCTGGACTTCGACCTGCGCGTGTTCGTGCCTCTCATCGAGCAACGCCTGCTGGCCCAGAACGACCTGCACGGCCGCATCGACCGCCTGTTCCGCGAGCACGGCATCGAGATCGCATTCCCGCAGATGGACCTGCACGTGCGCGACCTGCCGATGCCGGGCAGCGGCTGAGCTGGCGGCTACGGCGGGCAGGGGCGCTCAGGCGATGGCCATCCTCAGCAGGTCGTGGAAGCGCGCCAGCGCCACGCGGCCGACGATGGCCGCGTTGGGCCCGCGCGGGTCGCGATCGGTCCAGTCGACGCGGGTGGCGCCGCGGTACAGCCCTTCCGCCAGCTCGACGTCGATCCGGTGGCGGCGGATGTCGGAGGCGATCTCCGGCTCCAGCACCACCGCCATCGCCAGCGCATCCGCGCTGTGGAAATGCTCGCCGTGGTGGGCGCGGATGAAGGCGCGGGTCTGGCGCGAGATGGTGTCGTAGAAGCGGGCGATCGTGCCGCCCTGCGCCAGCCACTGGCCGAACTCGGCGTCGGCCACGGTATGCGCGAGCGTGGCTTCCCAATCCACCAGCTCGAACCCCGGCCAGGCGTCGAACACCACCCGCGCCGCCTCAGGATCGAAATGGATGTTGAACTCCGCACTGGCCGTGATGTTGCCGTGCGCCGTCACCGCTCCCCCCATCACCAGCAGGCGCGGCACCCGCGCCGGCAGCTCGGGGTCAAGGCGCAGCGCGAGCGCGAGGTTGGTCAGCGGCCCCAGCGTGACCAGGGTGAGCTCGCCCGCGTGCTCGCGCGACAGCCGCAGGATGGCCTGGGCTGCGTGCTCGGACTCGGCCCGCCGCTGCGCCGGCGGCAGCCCGGCATCGCCGAAGCCATCGCGCCCGTGCACGTAGGCCGCATCCACCGCCGGCAGTACCAGCGGCCGGTCGCAGCCGGCGAACACCGGCACGTCGGCGCTGCACTGCTCGACCAGGCGCAGCGCATTGGCCACGGTGTGCGCGAGGCCGACATTGCCAGCCGTGACGGTGATGCCGACCACCCGCGCCGAGGGGTGGCGCAGCGCCATCAGCAGGGCCAGGGCGTCGTCCACGCCGGGGTCGGTGTCGATCAGGAGTTTCTGCATGGGGGATACACAATCCAGGGTCGAAGGGCGCTGCCGGGCAATCTGGCCCGGGGCGCGACGGCCGGCCATCATCGCAGGCTGCGGCACGCCGCGCCCAGCCGCACAGGCCGCCGCGCTTTCCCGCTACACTCGGCCCTGCCCGCTTGCGCGGGCGGCAGGCGTTACCTGAGCCGGGGGGCTCGTAACTCTGATTGATCGGATGGGCTGCGCTTCATCCGCGGCGCCGCGCCATCCACTCCCTAGCCTTGGGGCACGCCCGTGTCCAACGAAGGCCCGCCCATCGAGCGGGTCCATCACGGCTTTGGGAGGGTTCTGGATGCTCCAGCAGTTTGGTCTCTACCTGGCATTGGCCTGCGCGGCCATCGCCATCCTGTACGGCGTGCTGTCGACACGCTGGATCCTGGCGCAGCCAGCCGGCAACGAGCGGATGCAGGAGATCGCCGGCGCGATCCAGGAGGGCGCCCGCGCCTACCTGAACCGCCAGTACCTCACCATCTCCGTCGTCGGCGTGGTGCTGTTCGTGCTGATGGGCGTGTTCCTGGCCTGGGCCACGGCGCTGGGCTTCCTGCTCGGCGCGGTGCTGTCGGGCTTGGCCGGCTACATCGGCATGAACGTCTCGGTGCGCGCCAACGTGCGCACCGCGGAGGCCGCACGCAAGGGCCTCGGCCCGGCCATGGACGTCGCCTTCCGGGGCGGCGCGATCACCGGCATGCTGGTGGTCGGCCTGGGCCTGCTCGGCGTGGCCGGCTACTACCTGATCCTCAAGCAGATGGGGGTCAGCGAGGACGACAACCTGCATGCGCTGGTCGGCCTGGCCTTCGGCAGCTCGCTGATCTCGATCTTCGCGCGCCTGGGCGGCGGCATCTTCACCAAGGGCGCGGACGTCGGCGCGGACCTGGTCGGCAAGGTCGAGGCCGGCATCCCCGAGGACGACCCGCGCAACCCGGCGGTGATCGCCGACAACGTGGGCGACAACGTCGGCGACTGCGCCGGCATGGCCGCCGACCTGTTCGAGACCTATGCGGTCACCGTGATCGCCACCATGCTGCTCGGCTTCCTGATGGCCGAAACGGTCGGGGCCAATGGCGTGCTCTACCCGCTGGTGCTGGGCGGGGCCTCGATCATCGCCTCGATCATCGGCGCCTTCTTCGTCAAGACCAAGCCCGGCGGCTCGATCATGGGCGCGCTCTACAAGGGCGTGATCATCTCGGCGGTGCTGGCCGCGGTGGCCTTCTATCCGATCACCATGGAGCTGATGGGCGACTCCAGCTACGGTGCGCTGAACCTGTTCTTCTGCGCCCTGATCGGCCTGGTGCTGACCGGCGTGATCGTGTGGATCACCGAGTACTACACCGGCACCCAGTACAAGCCGGTGCGCGACGTGGCCGCAGCCTCCACCACCGGCCACGGCACCAACATCATCGCCGGCCTGGGCATCTCGATGAAGGCCACCGCCGCCCCGGTGCTCGCGGTCTGCATCTCGATCTGGGCGGCCTACCAGCTGGGCGGCATCTACGGCCTGGCGATTGCCGCCACCTCGATGCTGTCGATGGCCGGCATGATCGTGGCGCTGGATGCCTACGGCCCGATCACCGACAACGCCGGCGGCATCGCCGAGATGGCCGAACTGCCGCCCGAGGTGCGTGCGGTCACCGACCCGCTGGACGCCGTCGGCAACACCACCAAGGCAGTCACCAAGGGCTATGCGATCGGCTCGGCCGGCCTGGCCGCGCTGGTGCTGTTCGCCGACTTCACCCACAACCTGGACGCGGCCGGCAAATCCACCCAGTTCATGCTGAACGACCCGGCCGTGATCATCGGCCTGTTCATCGGCGGACTGGTGCCCTACCTGTTCGGCGCCATGGCCATGGAAGCCGTGGGCCGCGCCGCCGGCTCGGTGGTGGAAGAGGTGCGCCGCCAGTTCCGCGAGATCAAGGGGATCATGGAGGGCACCGCCAAGCCCGACTACTCGCGTGCGGTCGACATGCTGACCAAGTCGGCGATCAAGGAAATGCTGCTGCCCTCGCTGCTGCCGGTGCTGGTGCCGGTCGCGGTGGCGCTGGTCATGAACTGGGCCATGGGCCCCGGCGCCGGCATCAAGGCGCTCGGCGGCCTGCTGATCGGCACCATCGTCACCGGCCTGTTCGTGGCGATCAGCATGACCACCGGCGGCGGCGCCTGGGACAACGCCAAGAAGTACATCGAAGACGGCAACCACGGCGGCAAGGGCTCGGAAGCCCACAAGGCCGCGGTCACCGGCGACACCGTCGGCGACCCCTACAAGGACACCGCCGGCCCCGCCATCAACCCGCTGATCAAGATCATCAACCTGGTCGCGCTGCTGATGGTGCCGCTGCTGTAGCACCACGCGGTTCAACATGCTGCACCCGCGCGGCCCGCCTTGTGCGGGCCGCGTGTTCTTGCGCATGCCACCCCTGAGGCGGCGCATGTCGGATTTGCATTTGTTGGCAGTGCATGTGGTACAGCCCGCCCGAGCTTGCTGTTAGCGTCCGATATCCCACGTCGGGACTTCGATGAAATGGTCTATGCGCGTGCAATCAGGGCAGCAGGCGGC
Organism: Scenedesmus sp. KT-U; assembly: GCA_029853055.1. Classification (NCBI taxonomy): domain Eukaryota; kingdom Viridiplantae; phylum Chlorophyta; class Chlorophyceae; order Sphaeropleales; family Scenedesmaceae; genus Scenedesmus; species Scenedesmus sp. KT-U. The sequence goes on along the minus strand of JARWLF010000059.1, from coordinate 21,378 downwards.
GAGCTGAAGTTCCAGGCATTGGAGGACCACCTGCAGGGGGTCGCAACTCGCGCAAAGCGCTTCGCGGCTGCGTTTGGATGTGAGGCCTGGGGCGAGCTGGCCGGCCGCTGGCATGACCTCGGGAAGTACGCCGCCGATTTCCAGCGCTATCTGCTGGAAGCCAATGGCATCGAGGTGGATCACGAGGACGCGGGGATCGGCGACAGCGGTCGCGTGGATCACTCCGCTGCCGGCGCGCTGCATGCCATAGAGAAGCTTCGTTCCCTCGGCGCGCTCATCGCCCATCCCATCGCAGCCCATCATGCGGGGCTCTACGACGCTTCCGATCTTGAGGCTAGGCTTGAACGCGCAAGAACGGCTGGCCGGCTGCAAGCGGCGCTGCTCGGCGCTCCACCAGCGCACGTTCTCGACAGCACGGCGCCAGCGCCGCCCACGATTCCCGGGGCTCACGCGAAAGAACCCCTCGCCTTCGCCACCTGGCTGCGCCTGCTGTTCTCCTGCCTGGTCGACGCCGACGTGCTGGACAGCGAAGCCTTCGGCGACCCGGCAGCCTCGCGCCTGCGCAGCGCCTATCCCACCCTGGCCGAGCTCAAGCCACGCTTCGACGCGCACATGGCGAGCTTCAAGGCCGACAGCCCGGTCAAACAGCTGCGCGCGGAGATTCTCGCCGACTGCCGCGAGCGCGCCGTCTGCGCGCCGGGCCTGTTCAGCCTGACCGTGCCCACCGGCGGCGGCAAGACGCTCTCCAGCATGGCCTTCGCCCTGGAGCACGCGCAGCGCCACGGTTTCAAGCGGGTGATCTATGTGATCCCCTACACCAGCATCATCGAGCAGACGGCGGATGTGTTCCGCGGGATCTTCGGCGAGGCGGTCGTCGAGCACCACAGCAACTTCGAGGTCCAGAACGAGAGCAGCCGCGAAACGCAGCGCTCGCGCCTGGCCACGGAGAACTGGGACGCACCGATCATCGTCACCACCAACGTGCAGTTCTTCGAATCCCTGTTCGCCGCCCGCACCAGCCGCTGCCGCAAGCTGCACAACATCCTCGACAGCGTGGTGATCCTGGACGAGGCGCAGATGCTGCCGCCACCCTTCCTGCTGCCGATCACACACGTGCTGCGCCTGCTCAGCCAGTACTACCGCACCTCGATCGTCCTGTGCACCGCCACCCAGCCCGCGCTGTCGGAGCGCCGCAGCTTCGGCCAGCACTTCCGCGGCCTGCCTGAGCCCACCGAACTGGTGGCAGACCGCGAGGCGCTGTACCGGCAGTTGAAGCGCGTGCGAGTCGAACTGCCCGAAGACCTGTCGATCGGCACCGACTGGCCCGAGCTTGCGGAACGCATCAGCGCCCACGAGTGCGTGTTGGTGATCGTCAACAGCCGTGCCGACGCGCAGGCCCTGCATGCGCTGCTGCCCACAGGCAGCCTGCATCTGTCGGGGCGCATGTGCGGCGCCCATCGTTCGGAGTTGATCCAGCAGATCCGCCAGCGGCTGCAGGCGCGACGAGAGGGCCACGACACCGCACCGCTGCGGGTGGTCAGCACCAGCCTGATCGAAGCGGGTGTGGATGTGGATTTCCCGGTGGTCTACCGCGCGCTGGCCGGGCTGGACTCGATCGCGCAGGCGGCCGGACGCTGCAACCGCGAGGGGCTGCTGGCCGAGCTGGGCAGAGTCATCGTGTTCGTGCCGATGAAGCCGGCGCCACCGGGGCTGCAACGCATGGGCGCGCAAGCCTGCGTTGGTGTTCTGAAGCAAGCTGAAGGCGATCCGCTGCAGCCCGCGCTGTTCACCCGCTACTTCCAGTCCCTCTACAGCGACTGCGCGCTGGATCAGCACGACATCGTCGGGCTTCTGAAGGCCCAGAACCTGCAGCTGCGCACGGCGGCCGAGCGCTTCAAGCTGATCGATGATGGTCAACAGGCGATCCTGGTGCCCTACCAGTCGCATGCGGAAGACGCGCGCTACGCGGCTGCGCGCGCCGCACTGATGGCGCAGCAAGGCCAAGGCTCGGCGCTGCGCCGGCTGCAGCGCTTCACCGTCAACGTGAACCCGCGGGACTTTCAGCGCCTGCAGCACTCTCACGAAGTTCACGAGCTGTTCCCCGGGGTCTGGGAACTGGTCTCTCCGACGCAATACGACGCGGTGCTGGGCCTGCGGCTGGATGGCCCGGATGCCGGCGCCCTTTTGATGGTTTGATGGAGCACGCATGCAAGGTTTCTGTCTGGACGTCCGCGGCGACTTCGCCTGCTTCACCCGGCCCGAAATGAAGGCCGAGCGCGTGTCCTATGACGTGATCACCCCGTCGGCGGCACGCGCGATTTTTGAGTCGATCTGCTGGAAACCAGCGATCCGCTGGCAGGTGCAGAAGATCGAAGTGTTGAACCCTATCCGCTGGTTCAGCCTGCGCCGCAACGAGGTCGGCTCGGTGGTGTCGTCGCGCTCGGTCGAGTCCGCCATGCGCTCCGGTTCGGGCGCGCTGGCGCTGTATGCGGACGAAGATCGCCAGCAGCGCGCCGGCCTGTTTCTGCGCGATGTGCGCTACCGCCTGCATGCGCGCTTCGAGCTGACACGCGATGCCGGCCCCGGCGACAACGCCGGCAAGTTCGCCGACATGTTCCGCCGCCGAGCGCAGCGCGGGCAGTGCGTCAACCAGCCCTATCTCGGCTGCCGCGAGTTCTCGGCCGACGTGCGCTTGGTGGAAGACGTGGCCGCTGAACCCGCCGCGCTGGACGAGACTCGCGACCTGGGCTGGATGCTCTACGACCTCGACTTCGCCAACCCCACCGAGCCTGCGCCGCGCTTCTTCAAGGCGACTCTGCAGCAGGGCGTGGTGCAGGTGCCGGCCTGGAGCAGCCCGGAGGTGCGCGGATGATCCTGCAGAGTCTGGTCGAGCTGTACGAGCGCCGCGCCGAGCTCGGCGACACCAATGAACAGCCAGCAGAGGTCGGCTTCGAGAGAAAAGAGATCCCGTTCGTGGTCCAGATCGACAGCGACGGACGTTTTCTCCAGTTCCGCGATGTGCGCCAAGGGGAAGGCAAGGCGCGGCGGGCTCGGCCGCGCATCGTGCCGCAGGGCGAAAAGAAAGCCTCCGGCGTCAAGGCCAACCTGCTCTGGGACACCGCCGAGTACGTGCTGGGCTGTCCGGTCGAGCTGAAGGGCAAGGCCTCGAAGCCCGAGCGCCTGCGCGAACAGCATTCGGCCTTTCGCCAGCGCATCGAGAACCTGCCGGAGCCTGCGCGCAGCGATGCCGGCGTCGCGGCCGTGCTCGCCTTTCTGAATGCGCTCGACCTTGAGCAGTTGGCGCGCGACCCGCTGTGGGAGGAAATCCGCACCAGCAACCCTCTGATGAGCTTCCGCCTCTCCAGTGATGACGACTTGGTCTGCCAGCGCCCGGCGGTGGAGGCTGCCTGCAGGTCACTGCTCTCGGCCTCGGACAACGACGGTCTGTGTCTGGTCAGCGGCGAGCCGGCGCCGATCGAGCGACTGCATGCGGCCATCAAGGGCGTGTGGGGTGCGCAGACTTCGGGCGCCAACATCGTGTCTTTCAATCAGGCCTCGTTCGCGTCCTACGGCAAGTCGCAGGGCGCGAATGCCCCCGTGGGCAAGGACGCTGCCGCCAAGTACACGACGGCGCTGAACGATCTGCTGGCCCGCAACTCCCGGCAGCGCGCGCAGGTGGGCGACACCTCGATGGTGTTCTGGTCCGAGCAGGACAGCGCCATGGAGCAAGGCGACTTTCTGAGTCTGCTGGGCATCGCCCAGGAGGACGACCCGGCCGCGCACACCGACCGCGTCGCCAAGCTCTATGCCGCCGTGCGCACCGGCCAATATGCGCAGCTGCCCGAGGCCCGACAACGCTTCTTCGTGCTGGGCCTGGCACCGAATGCGGCGCGGCTGTCGGTGCGCTTCTGGCATGTCGACACCATCGCCGGCATGTCCGCGCGCTTTGCCCGCTGGTTCGAGGACATCGCACTCGCCCACGGGCCGAACCAGCCGGAGGCCCTTCCCCTGAACCGCCTGCTTCGCGCCTGCGCCCTGCAGGGCAAGCTCGACCACCTGCCGCCCAGCTTGGGCGGCGACATCCTGAGATCGATTCTGTCAGGTGCCGCCTACCCCCAGAGCTGGCTGCAGGCCGCGCTGCGGCGCTGCCGAGCCGAGCAGGAAATTGATTACCCACGCGCCGCCGCACTCAAGGCCTGCCTGAACCGCATGGCCACTGATGACAAGGAGAAGCTCACCGTGTCGCTCGACCCAGAGAACACCAATGTCGCCTATCGCCTCGGCCGCCTCTTTGCAGTGCTGGAGCGCATCCAGGAAGAAGCGAACCCGGGCCTCAATGCCACGATCCGCGATCGCTACTTCGGCTCGGCCTCCAGCAACCCGCTGGCCGTGTTTCCGACGCTGAATCGCCTCAAGAACCACCACCTCGCCAAGATCGACAGCCGCGGGCGCGCGCAGAACCTGGAAAAGCTGGTCGGCGCGATCATCGACGGCCTGCCGGCCGATGTGCCCTTCCCGCCCAGCTTGGCGCTGGCCGACCAGGGTCGCTTCGCCGTCGGCTACTACCACCAGCGCCAACACGCATCGACCTATCGCACCGTGAATGAACAGGAGACCGCCGCATGAGCCTCGCACATCGCTATGACTTCGCCCTGCTGTTCGACGTGATCGACGGCAACCCCAATGGCGACCCTGATGCCGGCAACCTGCCGCGTCTGGATGTCGAAACTGGCCGAGGCCTGGTGACCGACGTCTGCCTCAAGCGCAAGGTGCGCAACTACGTTGGCCTTGTGAAGAGCGAGCAGCCGCCCTACGAGATCTACGTCAAGGAGCGCGCCGTGCTCAACAAGCAGCATGAGCGCGCCTACGAAGGTATCGGCGCCTCCGAAGCATTGGCGGGAGACGACAAGAAGCGCAAGGGTGGCGCCCATGTCGATGAGGCTCGGCAGTGGATGTGCCGCAACTTTTTCGATGTGCGCACCTTCGGCGCGGTGATGTCGACCGGCGTCAACTGCGGCCAGGTCCGCGGCCCTGTCCAGCTGACCTTTGGCCGCTCGGTCGACCCCATCGTCGCGCAGGAGCACAGCATCACCCGCATGGCGGTCGCCACCGAGGCCGAGGCCGAGAAGCAGGGCGGCGACAACCGCACCATGGGCCGCAAGCACACCGTGCCCTATGGCCTGTACGTGGCGCATGGCTTCGTCTCCAGCTTCCTCGCCAAGCAGTCGGGCTTCTCGGCGGACGACCTCGAACTGCTGTGGCAGGCGCTGGGCCAGATGTTCGAGCACGACCGCTCGGCGGCACGCGGGCAGATGTCCACCCGCGGCCTGTACGTGTTCAAGCACGAGAGCGAGCTGGGCAATGCGCCTGCGCACAGCCTGTTCGACCGTCTCAATGTGGCGCGCAAGCCCGAGGTGGCGATCGCCCGCCGCTTCGATGACTACGCCGTCCACTTCGAGGGGCGTACCCTTGGCGTGGGCGAGGTCGTATCCGCCGGCCCGGGCGTCGAACTGATCCGCAGGTGCTGACATGGACTGGAAGAGCCGCATCGTGGCCGAACCCGAGGTGATGCTGGGCAAGCCCTGCATCCGCGGCACGCGCATCTCGGTGGAGTGGATTCTGGAGCGGCTCTCCGGCGGCTGGGACGTGCCCACCCTGATCGAGGCCTACCCGCACCTGAGCGCCGAAGACATCCAGGCCGCCCTCGCCTTTGCCGCCGAGCTGATGCGCGACGAACGCTACATCGCCGCGAGCAAGGCGGTGGCCTAGGCCATGTGGCCGCCGCGCCTGCTGGCCAACGAGAACCTGCCCGCGCCGTCGATCCGGCGGCTGCGGGCAGCGGGCATCGAAGTGGCCGCCATCCGCGAGGACTCCCCTGGCATCGACGACGTCAGCGTGCTGGCACGCGCGGTGGCCGAGCAGCGCTGGCTGCTGACCTTCGACATGGACTATGGCGAGCTGATCTTCCGGCGTGGCCTGGCGCCGCCGCCTGCGCTGGTGCTCTACCGGCTGCAGCGCTTCGGCGTGGAGGATGCCGCGCTGCGCCTGCTGGCCCTGCTCGATTCCGCGGAGGCGCGCAGCGGCGGCTACTTCATCGTGCTGGACGAGGCTGTGCGTTGGCGGCCCTTGGGCGATGCGGCGGGTGGAGGCTGAAGACCCCATCCCTCTGTCGGCCCTGCAGCACTGGAGCTATTGCCCGCGCCAGTGCGCGCTGATCCATGTCGAACAGGCCTTTGCCGAGAACCTGCACACCGCGCGCGGGCGCGCAGTGCATGCGCTGGTGGACGAGCCCGGCGTGGAGCGCGCGGGCCGCACGCGCATCGAGCGCGCCATGCCGTTGTGGTGCGAGCGCCTCGGCCTGATCGGCAAGGCCGATGTGGTCGAGTTCGCCGCCGACGGCACGCCCTACCCCGTCGAATACAAGCACGGTCGGCGGCGCCAGCGTCGACACGATGAACTGCAGCTGGCCGCGCAGGCGCTGTGCCTGGAAGAGATGACCGGCAAGCCGGTGCCCGCGGGCGCGATCTATCACCACAGCTCGCGTCGTCGGCGCGAAGTGCGCATCGACGCCGCATTGCGCGCCGAGGTGGAAACCGTGGCCTTCGCCGTGCGCGCGATGCTGCGTGAGGCGCGCCTGCCACCGCCCGCCAACGACGCACGCTGCCGCGAGTGCTCACTGATCGAACTCTGCCAACCCAAGCCCCTGGCCGAGCACGCCCGCTACGCCGCACTGCTGAAGGAGCTGACCGCGCCATGAGCCTCAGCTACACCCTGCAGAACACCCTTTACGTGATGACCGGCGGCAGCTACCTGCATCTGGACAACGACACCGTGCGCATCGAGGTGGAGCGCGAAACCCGCCTGCGCGTGCCCCTGCACCACCTGGGCAGCATCGTCTGCCTGGGCGATGTGCTGATCTCACCGGCCTTGATCGGGCGCTGCGCCGAAGGTGGCATCGGCCTGTGCCTGCTCGACCGCAGCGGACGCTTCCGCGCGCGCATCGAAGGCCCGATGAGCGGCAATGTGCTGCTGCGTCAGGCCCAGCACCAGGCTGTCTCGGATGCCGCCAGCACGCTGGCGAACGCGCGCCAGTTCGTGCTGGGCAAGCTGCGCAACAGCCGACAGGTGCTGCAGCGCGGCGCGCGTGAGGCGAAGAGCGAAGCCGATGGTGAATCGCTGGCGTCGGCCGTGCAGAAGTTCGATGCCTCGCTGCGCGCAGCGACGGCCGCGGAAGACCTCGATGCGCTGCGTGGCGTGGAAGGCGAAGCTGCGCGCACCTACTTCGGCGTGTTCCAGCACCTGATCCGCCCCGACCGCCGCGAGGCCTTCGCGCCTTCCGGGCGCACGCGACGCCCGCCGCGCGATCGCTGCAATGCCCTGCTCTCCTACCTCTACACCCTGATCACCCACGAATGCCGTAGCGCGCTTGAAGTGGTGGGGCTGGACCCGCAGATGGGCTTTCTGCATGCCCTGCGTCCCGGCCGACCCGCGCTCGCCCTGGACCTGGTGGAAGAGTTCCGCGCGGTTCTGGCCGACCGCACGGCGCTGTCCTTGATCAACCGCGGGCAGATCGGCGAGGACGATTTCCGCATCACCGAAGGCGGCGGCGTGCTGCTGGGCGACGAGGCGCGGCGCACCGTCGCCACCGCCTGGCAAACCCGCAAGCAGGACGTGCTCACCCACCCGCTGCTGGAGGCCGAGATTCCCTGCGGCCTGCTGCCGCAGGTGCAGGCGCGCATCCTGGCGCGCAGCCTGCGCGGCGAAACGCCCGCCTACCTGCCCTATCTGCACCGCTGAGGCTGCCATGCTGGTCATTGCCTGCTACGACGTGTCCACCGAAACCCGCGAAGGCCGCAGCCGCCTGCGTCGCGTGGCCAAGGCCTGCGAACGCATCGGCCAGCGCGTGCAGAAGTCGGTCTTCGAGTGCCGCGTCAACCAGATGCAGTTCGAGGAGTTGGAGCGCCGCCTGCTGTCGATCATCGACCCCGAGCAGGACTGCCTGCGCTTCTACCGCCTGCACGAGCCGGTGGATCTCAACATCAAGCAGCACGGCAACTTCCGTGCGCTAGACTTCGACGGCCCCTTGGTGGTCTGACGCGAACCCCAAGCACCGCCCGATTTCCCGGCGGGTTCGCGCAGGCCGTAAACCCCTGAACTGTATGAAATTGCGGAGCCGCGTGTGGCTGCTTGCCCGCTCGATGCCCAGCGTTCAACGAGGTTCGCGCAAATCCTTTGCGTAAGCCTTGCAGATCAGCGGTTTGCCGAGGTGGAGTCGCCTGCTCATCAACGAGCAGGCGTGGGTTGAAACCATGCCATCGGCCCTCTTGCCTTCGGCCTTGGGGGTCGCCTGCTCATCAACGAGCAGGCGTGGGTTGAAACACGACCTCATCCCCATAGTAATACCCTCGATCCTGGTCGCCTGCTCATCAACGAGCAGGCGTGGGTTGAAACTGGGTGGGGTCTGTCGGCGACGGGCCCTGCATCGGGTCGCCTGCTCATCAACGAGCAGGCGTGGGTTGAAACAAGTTCAGGACGCTGGCAGAGCTGCAGGCGTTCGGGTCGCCTGCTCATCAACGAGCAGGCGTGGGTTGAAACGTGCAGTAGCCAAACAGCGCAGTGTTGTAGACGTCGCCTGCTCATCAACGAGCAGGCGTGGGTTGAAACGGGGCGGGAGTACCTGACGGTTCCGGTGAGCAAGGTCGCCTGCTCATCAACGAGCAGGCGTGGGTTGAAACCCTTGCCCATTGCGGCGAGGCGGAAGCGCTCAAGTCGCCTGCTCATCAACGAGCAGGCGTGGGTTGAAACTGTCTCGGTCACGCTACCGCAGCATGGCCACTCGTCGCCTGCTCATCAACGAGCAGGCGTGGGTTGAAACCTCTATCGCGGCCGCGGGCTCAGCAGGCAGGGCGTCGCCTGCTCATCAACGAGCAGGCGTGGGTTGAAACCAGATGTGCGACAGCAGGGCCTTCTCGCGGTTCGTCGCCTGCTCATCAACGAGCAGGCGTGGGTTGAAACGCGTGGCTCGGCTTCTGGTAGCGGATCGAGTAGGTCGCCTGCTCATCAACGAGCAGGCGTGGGTTGAAACAGCGCAGACTCTGCAGGCACCTACACCGGAACATGTCGCCTGCTCATCAACGAGCAGGCGTGGGTTGAAACAGGTGCTCGGCTCCCATATGCCCCAGCGACTCCGTCGCCTGCTCATCAACGAGCAGGCGTGGGTTGAAACAGAATGCCCATGTGTTTCTCCGTTTGTGAGGCGGTCGCCTGCTCATCAACGAGCAGGCGTGGGTTGAAACGCGGAATTCTAGCGCAAAGATGGCAGGTCACGCGTCGCCTGCTCATCAACGAGCAGGCGTGGGTTGAAACACCGCGTCACCCGGCTCCACCGCATCGCCCAGGGTGTCGCCTGCTCATCAACGAGCAGGCGTGGGTTGAAACTCTGCATCATGTAGAACATGGCCGGGCCTACCCAGGTCGCCTGCTCATCAACGAGCAGGCGTGGGTTGAAACCGCTACATGCGCGCGGACAACTGGACCGGCGACTGGTCGCCTGCTCATCAACGAGCAGGCGTGGGTTGAAACATCGTCCTGCTGGTCGGCTGCGTCTTCCTGCATGTCGCCTGCTCATCAACGAGCAGGCGTGGGTTGAAACCTGATCGAGTCCGAGCTGGTCGAAGTGCGCCGCGGGTCGCCTGCTCATCAACGAGCAGGCGTGGGTTGAAACGGCCCTAGTTGGTGACGGATCGGAAAGTATTCTGCGTCGCCTGCTCATCAACGAGCAGGCGTGGGTTGAAACACGCTGACATTGACGACGGTATTGCGCTGCATGGTCGCCTGCTCATCAACGAGCAGGCGTGGCTTGAAACGCGCTGCGAACCGAAGATGGGAAACTCTTCGGGTCGCCTGCTCATCAACGAGCAGGCGTGGGTTGAAACAGGGACACTGCAGCCGAGCGCAAGCGCACGCAGTCGCCTGCTCTTCAACGAGCAGGCGTGGGTTGAAACCCACCGCGACTGCGATCCACTCTCCGAGACTCATGTCGCCTGCTCATCAACGAGCAGGCGTGGGTTGAAACACCCTCTCCACATCAATCCTTACAATGTCCCCATTCGTCGCCTGCTCATCAACGAGCAGGCGTGGGTTGAAACGTCGGCTGGGGGTCTGCGGGTGTTGACGTTACAGCGTCGCCTGCTCATCAACGAGCAGGCGTGGGTTGAAACTTGTCGAACTCGGTGACCGTTCGGATCGCGGCCTGTCGCCTGCTCATCAACGAGCAGGCGTGGGTTGAAACTTGGAGGCGCAGACGGAGCTCATGCGCGCAGGGGTCGCCTGCTCATCAACGAGCAGGCGCCCGGCCTCCCATTGGGCGATAGTCGCCAGCAGAGGCCCTGCGGTCCGCGATTGGTATGCAATCGATCAGGCCTAGCTGCGTCGGCGGGCAGGCCGCGCCGAGCGCCACAACCGTACTGCTGCGTACGCTAATGCCGCGCCGCAACAGGCGCCGGGCCGCGGGGGCTTCGGGTAACATGCGGGGGTTTCCCCGCGCGGCGTGCTGCCGCGGTGGGCGGCGGCGTTCCAGGCGCTGCCCGCGGCGGAATACCAGTCCAATACCAGAATGCGCGCACGCTCCGGAGGGCCGCCATGAACCCGTTGCAGGATCTGCTGGATAACGACCTCGACCCGACCGAAACCCGTGAGTGGGTGGAATCGCTGCAGGCGGTGATCGGCAATGACGGCCCCGACCGCGCGCACTTCCTGCTGGAGCGGATGGTCGAGCAGACCCGGCGCGCCGGTGCCCACCTGCCCTTCCAGCCGACCACCGAGTACGTCAACACCATTCCCGCCCACCTGGAGGCCAAGAGCCCCGGCGATGCGGCGATGGAGTGGCGGATCCGCTCGATCAACCGCTGGAACGCCATGGCGATGGTGGTGCGGGCCAACCGCAAGCCGGGCGAGCTGGGCGGCCACATCGCCAGCTTCGCGTCCTCGGCCACGCTCTACGACGTCGGCTTCAACCACTTCTGGCGCGCGCCCTCGGCCGAGCATCCGGGCGATCTGATCGGCGTACAGGGCCACTCCTCGCCGGGCGTGTATGCCCGCGCCTTCCTGGAGGGCCGCCTCTCCGAGGACCAGCTCGACCATTTCCGCATGGAGGTCGACGGCAAGGGCATCAGCTCCTATCCGCATCCCTGGCTGATGCCGGACTTCTGGCAGCTGCCGACGGTGTCGATGGGCCTCGGCCCGATCAGCGCCATCTACCAGGCGCGGTTCTGGAAGTACCTGGAAGGCCGCGGCCTGATGCCCAAGACCGACCGCAAGGTGTGGTGCTTCCTGGGCGACGGCGAATGCGACGAGCCGGAGAGCCTGGGCGCGATCGCGCTGGCCGGCCGTGAGGGCCTGGACAACCTGATCTTCGTCATCAACTGCAACCTGCAGCGCCTCGACGGCCCGGTGCGCGGCAACGGCAAGATCATCCAGGAACTGGAGGGCAGCTTCCGCGGCGCCGCCTGGAACGTGATCAAGCTGGTCTGGGGCAGCTACTGGGATCCGCTGTTGGCCCGCGACAGCACGGGCAAGCTGCGCCAACTGATGATGGAGACGGTCGACGGCGAGTACCAGAACTGCAAGGCCTTCGGCGGCAAGTACACGCGCGACAACTTCTTCGGCAAGTACCCCGAGACCGCGGCGCTGGTGGCCAACTTGAGCGACGAGGACATCTGGCGCCTGAACCGCGGCGGCCACGATCCGCACAAGGTCTATGCGGCCTACGACGCGGCGGTGAAAACCCAGGGCATGCCCACGGTCATCCTGGCCAAGACGGTCAAGGGCTACGGCATGGGCAAGGCCGGTGAGTCGCTCAACCCGACGCACCAGACCAAGAAGCTGGACGACGAGGCGGTGCGCGCCTTCCGCGACCGCTTCAAGATCCCTGTGGCGGACGAGCGCCTGGCCGAGGTGCCGTTCTACCACCCGGGCCCTGACTCGCCCGAGGTGCAGTACCTGAAGGCCCGCCGCACCGCCCTTGGCGGCCCGCTGCCGCAGCGCCGCGCCAAGGCCAGCGAGTCGCTGGCGGTGCCGGCGCTGTCCGCGTTCGACCGCCTGCTGAAGTCCAGCGGCGAGCGCGAGATCAGCACCACCATGGCTTTCGTGCAGGCGCTGAACATCATCCTGCGCGACAAGCAGGTCGGCCCGCGCTGCGTGCCGATCGTGGCCGACGAGGCGCGCACCTTCGGCATGGAGGGCCTGTTCCGGCAGATCGGCATCTACGCGCCGCACGGCCAGAAGTACAAGCCGGTCGATGCCGACCAGCTGATGTACTACCGCGAGGACACTGCCGGACAGGTGCTGGAGGAAGGCATCACCGAGGCCGGCGCGTTCGCGAGCTGGATGGCCGCGGCCACCAGCTACAGCACCAACGACCTGCAGATGCTGCCGTTCTACATCTACTACTCGATGTTCGGCTTCCAGCGCATCGGCGACTCGGCCTGGCAGGCGGCGGACATGCGCTCGCGCGGCTTCCTGCTGGGCGCCACCGCCGGCCGCACCACGCTCAACGGCGAAGGCCTGCAGCACGAGGACGGCCACAGCCACCTGCTGGCCGGCGCCATCCCCAACTGCCGCGCCTACGACCCCACTTTCGGCTACGAGGTGGCGGTGATCCTGCAGCACGGCATGCAGCGCATGCTCAGCGAGCAGGTCGACGAGTACTGGTACCTGACGCTGATGAACGAGAACTACCCGCACCCGGAGATGCCGGCCGGTGCCGAGGAAGGGATCATCCGCGGCATGTATCTGTTGCGGGAATCGGGAATGGGGAATGGGGAATCGGGGAAGAGCAAGGGCAAGAGCAAGCGCCCGCACGTGCAGCTGCTCGGCTCCGGCACCATCCTGCGCGAGGTGATGGCGGCGGCGGAGCTGCTGGAGAAGGAGTTCGGCGTCAGCGCCGACATCTGGAGCTGCCCCAGCTTCACCGAGCTGCGCCGCGAGGGCTTCGACGTGGAGCGCCACAACCGCTTCCACCCCGAGCAGCCGCGCAAGGCCTACGTCACCCAGCTGCTGGAGGGCCGCGCCGGCCCGGCCATCGCCGCCACCGACTATGTGCGGGCCTTCGCCGACCAGATCCGCGCCTTCGTGCCGATGCGCTACACGGTGCTGGGCACCGACGGCTTCGGCCGCTCGGATACGCGCGCCAACCTGCGCCGATTCTTCGAGGTCGACCGCTTCCACATCGCGCACGCAGCGATCTGCGCGCTGGCCGAGGAAGGCGTGATGAACGCCAAGGACGTGGCGCGGGCGATCAAGGAGTTCGGCATCGACCCGGACAAGCCGAATCCGCGCCTGGCCTGATCAGGGGCAGCGCGCCGGCATTCACGCGGGCGCGCTTACCATCCAGCGCGCCCAATCTGATGGAGAAGAGCATGCTTCGCCTGTCTGCCCTGCTCGGCCTTGCCTTGGCCCTCGCCCTGCCCGTCGCGCCCGCGCTGGCATCCGATCTCAGCGTGTCCGATGCCTGGGCCCGCCCCACCCCGCCCGGCTCGCGCGTGGGCGCCGGCTACGTGCAGATCCACAACGCCGGCCAGAGCCCGCGTCGCCTGCTGTCGGCGGAGAGCCCGCTGGCCGGCTCCATGGAGGTCCACACCATGGCCGAGGAGGACGGCATGATGCGCATGCGCAAGCTGGCCGATGGGCTTGAGATTCCGGCCGGCGGCCACGTCGAGCTGAAGCCGGGTGCGGAACACCTGATGTTCTTCTCGCCGACCCAGGCCTTTGCCGAGGGGGAGACCATCCCGGTCACCCTAATCTTCGATGGCGAGGAGCGCCTTGAGGTGCCCTTCATCGTGTCCGACCGCAGCGGACGCATGCACGGCGGGCACGGCGGGCACGCGCACTGACGCCCGACTGCCCCATTGGAATGCAAAGGGCCGCGGCACTGCCGCGGCCCTTTGCGTTTGCAGCGCGGCAGATCAGATCGCCGCGAGCAGTCTGTTGAAAAACGCACATCCTGTGCGCTTTTCTGATCGCGAGTCCGGCACATGTCCGGACTCGCTCACGCTCGATCAATCACTTGTCGTGATTGATCGGCGGGCGATCCTTCCTTGGCTCGCCTGGCAGTCTGTTTTTCAACAGCCTGCCAGCGCGGCCTCCAGCTCGGCGCGCAGGTCGGCGAGGTCCTCCACGCCGACGCTGAGCCGGACCAGGTTGTCGTGGATGCCGAGCTTGGCGCGGTTCTCGGCCGGCACCGAGGCGTGGGTCATGATCGCCGGGTGGTTGATCAGGCTTTCCACGCCGCCCAGCGATTCGGCCAGGGCGAACAGCCTGCAGCGCTCCATCATCCGCCGGGTGCCGGCGAGGTCGGCGTCCAGCACCACCGAGACCATGCCGCCGAAGCCGTACATCTGGCGCTTGGCCAGGGCGTGCTGCGGGTGGGATTCGAGGCCGGGGTAGATCACCCTGCGCACCTTGGGATGCTGCTCCAGCCACTGCGCCAGCGCCAGCGCGTTCTCGCAGTGGGCGCGCATGCGCAGGTGCAGGGTCTTCAGGCCGCGCAGGGCGAGGAAGCTGTCGAAGGGCCCCTGCACGCCGCCGACGGCGTTCTGCAGGAAGGTCAGCTGCTCCTCCAGCGCATCGTGCTCGCCCACCACCAGCATGCCGCCGACGATGTCGCTGTGGCCGTTCAAGTACTTGGTGGCCGAGTGCATCACCAGATGCGCGCCCAGCTCCAGCGGGCGCTGCAGGATCGGGCTGCAGAAGGTGTTGTCCACCGCCAGGATCAGGCCCTTGTCGCGCGCGAACCCGGCAAGCCGGGCGATATCGACCAGCTTCAGCATCGGGTTGGTCGGCGTCTCGCACCAGATCATCTTCGTGTTCGGGCGCAGGGCGGCGGCCACGGCGTCGAGGTCATCGAGGTCGACGAAGCTGAACTCCAGCCCCGCCGAGCGCCGGCGCACGCGCTCGAACAGGCGGAAGGTGCCGCCGTAGACGTCGTCCATGCAGATGACGTGGCTGCCGGAGTCCAGCAGCTCCAGCGCGGTCGAGGTGGCGGCCAGGCCGGAGGCGAAGGCGTAGCCGCGGCGGCCGTGCTCCAGCGCGGCCACGCAGGCCTCGTAGGCGAAGCGGGTGGGGTTGTGGCTGCGCGAGTACTCGAAGCCCTGGTGGTCGCCGGGGCTGCGCTGCACGTAGGTCGAGGTGGCGTAGATCGGCGTCATCACCGCGCCGGTGGAGGGGTCGGGCGACTGGCCGGCGTGGATGGCGAGCGTGCCGAGGCCGGGGCGGGCGCTGGGATCGATGGACATGGGGTGTTCCCTAGAGTGGTGTAGGCGTGGCCTCAGGCCACGCGCCGGCGCAGGTAGTTGAGCAGGTCGATGCGGGTGATCAAGCCCAGGAAGCGCTCGCCGTCCATGACGATGGCGACGTGGCCGCGCTGGAACACCGGCAGCAGCTCCTCGACCGGCGCGCGCACGTCGAGCTTGTCGAGGCTGGTGATCATGGCGGTGGACACCGGGTCGCGGAAGCGCGCCTCGTCGGCATGCACGTGCATCAGCACGTCGCTCTCGTCGACGATGCCGACCAGCTGCTCGTCCTGCACCACCGGGAGCTGGCTGACGTCGTAGAGCTTCATGCGCTGGTAGGCCACGGTGAGCGCATCGTTCGGCGAGATCACCACCGTGTCGCGCTGCGCGTAGGGGCGCAGGATCAGGTCGCGCAGGTCGCCGTGCTGGGGCCGCTCCAGGAAGCCGTTGTCCAGCATCCAGTAGTCGTTGTACATCTTCGACAGGTACTTGTTGCCGGTGTCGCAGACGAACATCACCACCCGCTTGGGCGTGGTCTGCTCGCGGCAGTAGCGCAGCGCCGCGGCCAGGATCGTGCCGGTGGACGAACCGCCGAGGATGCCCTCCTTGGCCAGCAGCTCGCGGCCGGCGTGGAAGCTGTCGCGGTCGCTGACGGCGTAGGCCTTCCTGACGTGGGTGAAGTCGGAGATCGGCGGCAGGAAGTCCTCGCCGATGCCCTCCACCATCCAGCTGCCGGACTTGGTGCTGAGCGTGCCTTCGTTGATGTACTGGGTGAGGATCGAGCCGACCGGGTCGGCCAGGATCAGCTCGACGTGCGGCGCCTCGCGCTTGAAGAAGCGCGACAGGCCGGTGACCGTGCCCGAGGAGCCGACGCCGAACACGATGGCGTCCATCTGCCCTTCCATCTGCCGCCAGATTTCGGGGCCGGTGCCCTCCTCGTGGGCGCGCGGGTTGTCGGGGTTGCCGAACTGGTTGATGAAGTAGGCGCCGGGCGTCTCGCGGGCGATCTGCTCGGCCAGGTCCTGGTAGTACTGCGGGTGGCCCTTGGCCACATCGGAACGGGTCAGAACGACCTCGGCGCCCATGGCCTTCAGGTTGAAGATCTTCTCGCGGCTCATCTTGTCGGGCACGACCAGGATCAGCTTGTAGCCCTTCTGCTGGGCGACCAGTGCGAGCCCGATGCCGGTATTGCCGGCGGTGCCTTCGACCAGGGTGTCGCCGGGCTTGATGCGGCCCGCCTTCTCGGCGGCCTCGATCATGGTCAGGCCAATGCGGTCCTTGATCGAACCACCGGGGTTCATGGCCTCGAGCTTGAAGAACAGCTCGCAGCAGCCGGTGTCGAGGTGGCGGGCGCGGACGATCGGGGTGTCGCCGATCAGCTCCAGGACGCTGTCGTGGATGGGCATGCGGGGGCTTGGCCGGACGGCCGGAGCAGTGGAAGTGGGCGCCATGATCCTAGATTCCGCAGTTGGACGCGCACGAGAGTGCGTCTGGCCGGTTGGCTGGCAAGGCGTGAGGAGGCGCAGGTTGGCCACCTGCAACGACGAACAACGCAGCCAGACGGCCGGCCAGGCGTGCTATCGGGTGCGTAGCGGCCCTCACCCAAGCGGAGAGGTCGGTCGTAGCGGTAATCTCAAACTGCATCAGAGGTTTGCTCGAAGTCGGAAGCGGTCAACTGCGGAGTCTAGGATGATACCGGCAGCGCTGCTGCGCGCCCCGCGGCGGCGCGCTAAACTTCGCGGCCTGCGCCGGCCCGGCGGCGCAGGTGTCGTGGTTCCGGGACCCCGCGGGGAGTAGTCGCGCGCCGTTCGGCGCGTGCCTGACGTCAACACACTGGGCCGAAGGCCCTGGCGCAGGCGCTGGCAAGCATTGCCACTGACGAGACCGCAGGCAGCGCCTTCCGGCTGGGTGGGCGCCGCCTGCGCGTGCTCGCACCCGGCCGAATCGACATCGCCGGAGCCCCATGGACGCCTTCCTGTTTTCCACCCTTGCCGTGGCGATTGCCGAAATCGGCGACAAGACCCAGCTGCTGTCTCTGGTGCTGGCCGCACGCTACCGCCGCTTCTGGCCGATCGCCTGGGGCATCCTGGTCGCCACCCTGCTGAACCACGCGCTGGCGGGCTGGCTGGGCGCCTTCGCCGCGGCCCACATCCCGGAGGACTGGCTGCGCTGGCTGCTGGTCGCTTCGCTGCTGGGAATGGCGGCCTGGGTGCTGGTGCCGGACAAACTCGACGAAGAGGACGCGCCGGCGCCGCGCTTCGGGCCCTTCCTCGCCACGACCATCGCCTTCTTCATCGCCGAGATGGGCGACAAGACCCAGATCGCCACCGTGCTGCTGGCGGCCCGCTACGAATCGCTGCTGGCAGTGGTGCTGGGAACGACACTGGGCATGCTGCTGGCCAACGTGCCGGTGGTGGCGCTGGGTGCGCGCTTCGCCGACCGCCTGCCGCTGCGCGCCGCGCGCATCGGCGCGGCGGTGGTGTTCGTTCTGCTGGCCGCCCTGGCGGCGTTCGCCTGAGCCTGCGCCGCACTCCTGCCCATCGCAGTTGAGGGCGGGCGCAGGACCCGCTTCAGAGCAGGCTGCGCAGGGCCTGTGCCACCTCGGCCGCCGAGGCCGCGGTGCGCAGGCGCGGATGGGTGGGATCCACCGCGTGCTCGGCTTCCAGCGCCCAGGTCACCGCATAGGGCACGTGCACGCCGGCCCCGCCCAGGGCCAGCACCGGCTCGATGTCCGAACGCAGCGAGTTGCCAACCATGGCGAAGCGCGCCGGCGCCACTTCGCACTCGGCCAGCACCCGCGCATAGGTCTGTGGGTCCTTCTCGGAGACGATCTCGATGCGCGGGAACAGGTCGCCGAGGCCGGACTGGCGGATCTTGGCTTCCTGGTGGAACAGGTCGCCCTTGGTGATCAGCACCAGCGGCGCGATCTCCGCCGCCGCCTCGACCGCGGCACGCACGTCCGGCAGCAGTTCCACCGGGTGGGTGAGGATGCCCTTGCCGAGGTCCAGCAGGCGATGGATATCGGCCGCGCTGATGCGCTCGGCGGTGAGCGCGATCGCGGTCTCGATCATCGACAGGCACATGCCCTTTGCGCCGTAGCCGAACAGTTTGATGTTGCGGCGCTCGGTGTCGAGCATGCGCTGGTGCAGGCCGGCGTCGGCGAGGTCGACGTACTGGCCGACGATGCGTTCGAATTCGGCGTGGGCCTGCTGGAAGTGGATTTCGCTGTGCCAGAGGGTGTCGTCGGCGTCGAAGCCTACAAGTTCGAGGGATGCGGCAAGACTCAAGGGGGCCTCCGTGGATCAATAGGGTGCGCCTTGGCGCACCTTGTTGCGGCTGCGCTCGCCGCGGTGTTGCTTGTCGACTCTTGCGTCGCGGGGCTGGAGCAGAGCGCAGGGGCTTTCGGTCGACGTGTCAGGGCACGTGATGTGTTCCGCGCTCGGCCCTTGCGGCTTCTTTGCTTCGTCGCTTGCAGCGCAGAGCAAGAGCTTTCGGACAGCCCTGCGGGCTGCCCGACCTACTTCTCTTTGCGTGCCCAAAGAGAAGTAGGCAAGAGAAAGGGCACCCCTAGTCCGCGCCCTCTGCGCATCCCTGCGCAGAGGGTTCGCGTGAGTCGGTCGGGGTTTTCGGACAGGCCATCCATGGCCTGTCGAAAACCTTGCCCGCATCCATGCGGGCAACCCTGCGGGCGATTCGACCGCCTCCCGCCGCTCCCCAGGGGCCCCGGGAAGAGCGCGGGCTCCTGCCCGCAAGAGCAGAAGCGAGAAGCCAGAAGCCAGAAGCCAGAGCCACATCGGCTTCGCATCAATCCCTACGAAGCGCAGCCTGCTTCTATCGAATCCCGAATCCCCAATCCCCAATCCCGGCTCTTACAACCCCTTCGCCGCCGCGACGATGTTCTCCACCGTGAAGCCGTAGTGCTTGAACAGCTGGTCAGCCGGGGCCGAGGCGCCGAAGCTGTCGATGCCGATGACGGCGCCGTCGAGGCCGACGTACTTGCGCCAGAAGTCGGAGACGCCGGCTTCGATGGCGATGCGCTTGCGGCACCAGCCGGGCAGGACGCCTTCGCGCCATTCCAGCGGCTGGGCGTCGAACACGTTGCTGCAGGGCATGCTGACCACGCGCGCCTTGAGGCCGTCCGCCTCCAGCGCACGCGCGGCCTGCATCGCGAGTTCGACCTCGCTGCCGCTGGCGATCAGGATCAGGTCGAAGCGGGCCTCGGCCGGGTCGCTCAGCACATAGCCGCCGCGGGCGATGTCGGCCACTTGTTCGGCAGTGCGGTGCTGGTGCTGCAGGTTCTGGCGGCTGAACACCAGGCAGCTGGGGCCGTCGCGGCGCTCGATCGCGGCCTTCCAGCTGAGTGCGCTCTCGACCGCGTCGCAGGGGCGCCAGACGTGGTTGTTGGGGATATGGCGCAGGCTGGCCAGGTGCTCGACCGGCTGGTGGGTCGGGCCGTCCTCGCCGAGGCCGATCGAGTCGTGGGTGAAGACGTGGATGCTGCGGGTCGGGATCAGGGCCGACATGCGCAGGGCGTTGCGGCTGTAGTCGCTGAAAACCAGAAAGGTGGCGTCGTAGGGCAGGAAGCCGCCGTGCAGGGCGAGGCCGTTGGCGATCGCGCTCATGCCGAACTCGCGCACGCCGTAATAGACGTAGTTGGCGTCCGGGTCCTCGCTGTTGACGTCCTTCGAACCCTTCCAGAGCGTCAGGTTGGAGCCGGCCAGGTCGGCCGAGCCGCCGATCAGTTCGGGCAGCAGCGGGCCGAAGGCTTCCAGCGCCATCTGCGAGGCCTTGCGCGAGGCCACGGTCGGGCCTTCGGCCTGCAGCTTGGCGACGTAGGCATCGGCGGCCGCCGCGAAATCGGCCGGCAGCTCGCCGCGCATGCGCCGCTCGAATTCTGCGGCAAGCTCGGGGTGCGCCTGCGCATAGGCCTGGAACATCGCGCTCCACTGCGCCTCGACGCCTGCCAGGTCGCGCGCGCGCCAGCCGGCGTAGATGTCCTGCGGAATCTCGAAGGGCGCGTGCGGCCAGTTCAGCGCGGCGCGCGCACCGGCGATTTCGTCCTTGCCCAGCGGAGCACCGTGGCAGGACTCCTTGCCGGCCTTGGTCGGCGCACCGAAGCCGATGGTGGTGCGGCAGCAGATCAGGGTCGGGCGCTCACTCTCGGCCTGGGCGGTGCGGATGGCCTGCTGGATCTCCTCGGGGTCATGGCCGTCGACGCGGCGGATCACCTGCCAGCCGTAGGCCTCGAAGCGGGCCGGGGTGTCGTCGGTGAACCAGCCGTGGACTTCGCCGTCGATCGAGATGCCGTTGTCGTCCCAGAACGCGATCAGCTTGCCCAGCTTGAGCGTGCCGGCCAGCGAGCAGGCCTCGTGGCTGATGCCCTCCATCAGGCAGCCGTCGCCAAGGAACACGTAGGTGTGGTGGTCGACCACGGCATGGCCGGGGCGGTTGAAGCGCCGCGCCAGCACCTTCTCGGCCAGCGCCATGCCCACCGCATTGGCCAAGCCCTGGCCCAGCGGGCCGGTGGTGGTCTCGACGCCCGGGGTGTGGAAGGCCTCGGGGTGACCCGGGGTCTTGGAGTGCAGCTGGCGGAAGCGCTTCAGCTCATCGATCGGCAGCGCGTAGCCGGCCAGGTGCAGCAGCGAGTACAGCAGCATCGAACCGTGGCCGTTGGAGACCACGAAGCGGTCGCGGTTGGCCCAGCCGGGGTTGCCGGGGCTGTGCTTCAGGAAATCGTTCCAGAGCACTTCGGCGATGTCGGCCATGCCCATCGGCATGCCGGGGTGGCCGCTCTTGGCCGCCTCGACGGCGTCAGCTGAGAGGAAGCGGATGGCGTTGGCGAGTTCGCGGCGGCTGGGCATCGGGCGGGTCCGGGGTGGGCAGGCGGTAAGCCCGGCATTGTCGCCGAGGGGGGGAGGCCGGGCAAACGCGGAATACGCTCAGAGCGTGTGAGAACCCAGACGCCGTCGCGAGGGCGCCGTTGGGCGCTCGTGGCAAGGCGCGCTGCGCGAGCACATGAAGTCCGGTGAAGCGGTGACCGCAGGATTCGCGTAGCGCGCTGCCGCCACGGGCGTCCAGCGGCGGCCGC
>JARWLF010000058.1:0-48571 GCA_029853055.1 Scenedesmus sp. KT-U | reverse complement strand
CCAAGCCGGACCGCGGCTATCAGGGTTGGGGCGTGCGGCTGCTGGCCTCGCAGCCCGAACTGGCCGAATACATGGCGCGCCAGCCGCATGGCGCGCGGGTTCTGCTGCAGGCCCAGATCGACATGCCGGGCGAGGCGGGGATCTTCTACATCCGCGACCCCGACCAGGAACGCGGCAGGATCGTCTCGATGGCCTTCGTGCATCCGCCCCATGTCATCGGCGATGGCACGCACAGCGTGGCGGAACTGGTCGCGGCCGACCCGATCCTTGCGGCCAATGCCGCGATCTATCAGGAACGCAATCCCGAGGCCTGGAACAGCATCCCGGAACCGGACGCATTCCACATGCTGACGAATGCCCGCAGCGCGCGGCTGGGGGCGGTCTATCGCGACGCGCTGGACCAGGTCACGCCCGAACTGGACGCCGTGATCGACCGCATCTCGCGCGAGATCCCCGATTTTCATTTCGGCCGCTTCGACATCCGCTTCCGCAGCCTGTCCGAACTGCGCGAGGGCCGCGCCTTCTGCATCGTCGAACTGAACGGCGCCGGGGCCGAGATGCTGCATATCTGGGCCGGGAACGGCACGCTCGGGAACGCATGGGCGACGTTGTGGCGGCAATATCGCAGGCTTTTCCGGATCGGCGCGCAGATGCGCCGGCAAGGGCATCAGCCTGTCGGGCTGCGCGGCATGATCCGTCTGCAGCGCCAGCAGGAACGGCTGAGGCGCGGCTATCCGCCCAGTTCGTGAATGTGACTTGCCGCAGAGCGGGCGCCGGTCGATCATGGCGCGGCACAAGGCCCGGACCCCGTCATGATCGCTGACTTACCCTCTTGCCCGGCACCGGGCGCGATCATCGAGATCGCCGCGCCGGAGCAATCGCTTGCGGGCGGGGCGCTCACCTTCATCCTGGAGCCCCTGCGCCCGCTGCGCGAGCCGTTGATCGCCATGACGGGGATCGGACTGGATGCCGAGATCGAGGGCGATGCCTCGACCATCCGCCGCTACAACCTTCCGCAGGCCGGCGCGGATCAGGGCCTGTCCGTTCTGGCCGCGGGCCAGCCGATGGGACGCCGGGTCGTCTTCATCCATGGCAGCCCCGGCCTGGGCGAGGAATGGATGCCCTTTCTTGCCGATGTGCCGCAGGGGCGCGTGCATCTGGCGCCCGACCGGCCCGGTTTCGGCGAAAGCGGGACCGAGCCCGTGACAGAGCTTCAGCAGCAGGCCGATGCGCTGGTGCCGCTGCTGGGATCGCCGCTTCAGGCGCCGGTGGTTCTGGTCGGCTATTCCTATGGCGGTCCTGTCGCCCTGCGCCTTGCGGCGGATCACCCCGAACGTGTTGCAGGATTGCTGCTGATCGGCGCGGCCGCCGATCCGGGGCTGGAAGAGATCCACCCCCTGCAAGAGGTCGCGGCGGTCGAATTCTTCCAGGCGCTTCTGCCGACCGAACTGGCCAATTCCAATGCCGAACTGATGGCCCTGCGCGACGGGCTCGAGGATCTGGCAGATGATCTGTCGCGGGTGCGGATGCCCGTCACCGTGGTTCAGGGCACGGCGGACACGCTTGTGCCGCCCTCGAACGCGGATTTCCTGCGCGAGCGCCTGCCCGTTCCCCCCGCCACGATCATGGTCGAGGGCGAGGGGCATTTCCTGCCCTGGACGCATGGGGCGCTGCTGACAGCCGCGCTGGATTGCCTGATGCAGGGCGCGCAGGCTCAGTTGTCGGCGCCGCCCGAAAGATAGCGGCGCGTGATCCGGCGCCCCGCCCAGAGGATGGCCAAGAGCAGCACCGCCCCGACCAGCCATGCCCAATGGCCCATACGCGCCAGCAGGATCTCGTAAAGGCCGAAGGCGCCGTAGAAGACCGCCGTCACATAGACGAGTGCGATGCCCAGATTGATCAGCGCAAAGCGGCGAAAGCCGACGCGCAGGAAGCCGCTGGCGGTGAAGATCGGAAACAGCAGCCAGGGCACCAGCCGGGCCAGCAGTCCGGCCGCAAAGGTGCTGCGATGAAGCAGCTGCCGCCCCTGTTCAAGCCGCTCCTCCGAGACCCAGGCTGCGATCCCGCGATGCCGGATCGCCAGCGCGCCAAGGGCATAGAGACACCAGTCGCTGACCACCATGCCCGCGGCGACTGAGGCCAGAGCCAAGGCCGGGCTCATCTCACCCGCAGCGGCCAGCCCCGCCGCCATCAGGATCGCCGCTTCCTCCAGCACGAAGGTCGCGCCGAACAGGATGACGGCCAGCAACAGCGGATTGCCAAGATAGTGTTCGACAAGCGTTTCCATGACGATCCGAGTCTGTCAGCAAGCGCCCCGTCGCGCAAGGGATCACCGCGCGGGACCACATAAACTGTTCGGCAGGTCACTCGGGCGGGCGGCCGTCGCGGGGGCGCAGGGCGTCGCGGCGGGCGCGGTCGGACGGCGGCAGCGAGGCGACGGAATCGAAATCGTTGATGTCGCGCCGCGCCAGGCGCCGCATCCGGTTCCAGCGAGACAGGACCAGCCAGACCCCCAACCCCGCCGCCGCCCAGATCAGCGCCTGCAGAAAGACATGCAGCCCCGGGAACACCATCACGACCAGCGCCACGACCGCCGCGCCGATAGCAAATCCAAGCGCGACATAGGCCGTGGTGATCATTTCCAGCGCCAGAAGGACGGCCGCGATCAGGCCCCAGATGATCCAGTCCGGCAGCGCCAGAAGGTCCATGCCTCAGATCTCCTTGAGGATCGCGGCGGCCTCGCGGAACGCGTTCGAGGGACCGCCGGGCAGCATGATCAGCTTGGCATTGGGCGATTTCGACAGGCCTTCCAGCGCCTCGACCTGCATCCGGGCGGTCTGGAAGGTCAGCGCCTCGCGCGTGTTCTCGCCCGCGAGCGAGGCGGCGATCATGCGGTTGGCTTCGGCATTGGCCTCGGCGATGGCGCGGATCGCGTCGGCGCGGCGCTGCGCCTCGTAAAGCTCGGCATCGGCGTTCAGCTCGGCGGCGCGGCGCTGGCCCTCGGCGCGGGTGATGGCGGCGCGCCGTTCGCGTTCGGCCGCCAGAACCTCGGCCATGGCGGTCTGGGTGGTGGCGTTCAGGCGCACATCTGTGATTTCCGACCGCGAGATGCGGATGCCGTAGGTCTTGCCCGCATCCTCGAGCGCCTCGAGCAGGGCGACGTTCAGCGAACCGCGATCGGATTGCACGGCGTCCAGTTCGACCTTGCCCAGCTCAGAGCGAACCAGCGACTGGACCAGCCCGATGACCAGCGCGTTGATCGAATTGACGCGGAACACGGCGGCTTCGGGGTTCTCGATCCGGTAGACAACCAGAAGCTGCGCGCCGAAGACGACGTTGTCGGCCGACACGACCTCCAGCTCGATGTCGCTGAGCACCTGATCGTTCACCGGCACCTTGGAATGCACGCGGTCCAGGAATGGCACGATGACGTTCACCCCCGCATCCAGCGTGCGGTGATAGGCACCCAGCCGCGTGACCACGAAATTCTGCGACTGCGGCACGATCTTCAGCCCCAGCAGCACGATGAGGACCAGGACGCCCACAAGCGCGAGAACAAGTTCCATCTGTGTCTTTCCTCAAAACGGGTCGTTGAAAAAGGCCCCGGCCGCCGGGACGCGCCGACCAAGGATTGCCGCGTGCGGCCCCGTGATCAACCCCTTTCGCCGCCCGTTCGTTCCCCGCCACCCGAGCGGGGCGGGATCAGCCGCCCCCCTGCACCACCAGATCGGCCATGCGCGAGGTTGACACGACCAGCCGCGCATTGGGCAGGTCATTCGCCTCGACCTTTCGCCGGGCCTCGGCCTCGGGCAGGTCGCGCCAGCGGCGAAGCAGCCGCCGTTCCAGTTCCGACAGGGGCACGTCCAGCGCGACCGTCAGGTCGAAATGGGCGGCCAAGGGGCGCCATACGGGATCGTCCAGCAGCAGGTAATTCCCCTCGACCAGAACCAGCCGGATGGCGGGGTCGATGATCCGGGCGCCGGCGCGGGCGATCTCGATCGAGCGGTCGAAAACCGGCACGGCGACCGGCCCGTCATCGGCGCGCAGGCGCGCCAGCGTCGCCGCGAAGCCCCGCACGTCAAAGGTGAAGGGCGCGCCCTTGCGCGGCCGCAGGCCCTGCGGCTCGAGCCAGAGATCATCGTAATGAAACCCGTCCATCGGCAGGATCGCCCCCCGGCCGGGATGGAGGCACGACAGATCGGCCAGCAGCGCCTCGGCCAGCGTGCTCTTGCCCGCGCCGGGCGGTCCCGCCAGCGCCACGAAGCGCCGGGCGGGGCCTGCGGCCAGGGGTGCAAGCCGATCGGTCAGCGCTGCGCGGGTGATGGCGGCGCGTCCGGTCATGGTGGCATCGGCGGATGGTTCGGGCATGGCGGGCCTTTCCTTCAGATCAGCCCATATTGCCGCGCTTTCATCTTGAGGAAAGACAGGCCCTCGGTTAGCACCTCCTCGCGCGAGGGGGCGACATCGCGCCAGACCGACAGCGCGTCGGCGATCTGCGGCGGCACGGTGATGAAGCTCTCCATCGCCATGCCCCCCTTGAAGCCGATGGCGGCCAGCGCGCCGAACACCTCGTCCCACTGGATCGTGTCCATGCCGGGCGTGCCCCGGTCGGACGCGGACAGGTGGATGTATTTCAGATGCTCGCGCGCACGCAGGATGCCGTTGGCCAAGCCCTTTTCCTCGATGTTCATGTGGTAGGTGTCCAGATGCACAAAGACATTCTCGGCGCCCACACGCTCGCACAGGCGGACCGCCTGATCGGCCGAGTTCAGCAGGTGGTTCTCGTAACGGTTCACGGCCTCCAGCCCGAAGCCCAGCCCCTTGGTGCGGGCATAGGCGGCGGCCTTTTCGACCACGCGGGCGGTGGCGTCGTATTCGGCCTCGGTTGGCCGCTTGCCGGTCCGCTGGCCGATCCCGCCGTAAAGGACGCCGCTCATCGCCTCGGCCCCGATCGAGGCGGTCACGTCCAGCGCCATCTTCAGGAAGTCCAGAGCGCCCTCGGGGTTGTTCGTCGGCAGCCGGTCCAGCGGCAGCCCAAGCGAGGCCACGCAGGCGACCTGATGGCGTTCCAGCAGCGCACGGGTATGGGCCGCGTCCACGCCTTCGGGGTCCAGCATGGTGATTTCCAGAAACGAGATGTCGTGGCGCACCGCCTCGGGGATGGCATATTCCGCAGCCTCGCGGTTCCATTCCATCGCCCACATCGCGGTATGCACGCCAAAGCCGCTGATCGTCATGTCACTGTCCTTGCAAGGTCATTCTGTTTTCGGAAAAGGATTTCATCGGGCCGCCCAACGGCCCCAGAGATGGCGCGCGACCATCACCGCGATCAGGATCGCCCCCCACAGCGCGGTGGCCAGATGCTGGTTCGTGCCGATCAGGTTCAGCCCCGAGCCGATCACCTGCAGGATCACCAGCGCCAGGACGACCGGCATGACCCGGCCGAAGCCGCCGAAAGGATCGACGCGGCCCAGAAAACAGGCCAGCACGGTGATCAGCAGATAGGCCTCGCCATGACCGACCCGGACCGAATTGAAGCGCGCCGCCATGATGATGCCCGCCACCGCGCACATCAGGCCCGACAGCACATAGACCATCGTCAGTGCGCGGCGGGTGTTCACGCCGGAATAGCGCGTCGCTTCCAGGTTCGAGCCGAGCTGATAGATCGAGAAGCCCAGCCGCGTCCGGTTCAGGATCACTGCCCAGAGGATCGCGCAGAGGCCGAAGACGATCAGCGGCACCGGCACGCCCGCCACCTGCCCCTGCCCTAGCCACAACAGCGCGGGCGGGAAGCCCGAGACGCTGCCGCCCCGCGTCAGGAATTCGCCCAAGCCCCGCAGGAATATCATCATCGCCAGCGAGGCAAGGATCGGATGCGCGCCCGTCCGCGCGACGACCACACCCAGAACCCAGCCGATCAGCGCCCCGCCCGCCAGCGCGGCGACGATCGCGGCGACCAGCACGACCGGCCCCGCCGCCGCGCCCCCGCCCCAGATCAGGACCGATGCCAGAAGAAGCCCCGCGATATTGGCCGAAAAGGTCGCGGCCAGGTTGAAGCCGCCCGACAGGATCGGGATCAGCATGGCCAGCGTCAGCAGGCCCAGTTCCGGCAGCTGATAGCCGATCGACGAAAAGGTCGCCCTGGTCAGGAACCGGTCGCTGAGCGACGCGAACAGCAGGACCAGCACCACCAGCACCGCGACAAGCGCCATGTTCTCGCGCAGGGCCGGGGTCGTCTGACGGCCGGCGGGTGACAGAAAACGCGTCATCACGGCGCCTTTCATGACTGTGCCTCGCGGATGCGGCGGCGGCGCAGGCCCTCGGTCAGGCCGCGCAGGGTTTCCGACGACATGCTGATGGCGATCAGGATGATCAGGCCGACGATCATGCGGAAGGCAAAGGGCGACACGCCCAGAAGGTTCAGCCCGTTCTGCGTGATCGAGACCAGCGCAAGGCCCAGCACCGCACCCAGCAGCGTGCCGCGCCCGCCCCCCAGCCGCGCCCCGCCCAGAACGACGGCGGCCAGAACCTCCAGCTCTCGGCCATAGAGGGCGTTGGGCACCACCTCGCGCGCATAATGGACCTGCATCAGCCCCGCGATGCCGGCGCAAAGACCCAGCCAGCCATAGGCCAGATAATGCATGGCGCCCAGATTGATGCCCAGCCGCCGCGCGCCTTCCGGATTGTCGCCCATCGCGAAAAGCTGGCGCCCGAGGTTCAGGCGGCGCAGCATGAACCAGGTCGCGGCCAGCATCACGACCATGACCAGAACGGGCAGCGTGATCTCGGCCCAGCCCGAGGCGGTCTCGTGTTCGAACAGGATGATGCGGCGGCTCAGCCAGCCCGGCAGCGCATAGATCGAGACGCCGCCCGTGAAAAACATCAGCAGGCCGAAGAACAGGTTGAAGGTAGCGATTGTCACGACGATCGAGACCAGGCGGAAATGATAGATCAGCGCCGCGTTGATCGCGCCGAGGCTGAAGCCGATCAGACCGGCCAGCAGCAGCCCGACGGCCCAGTTGCCGCCGCCCATCTGCATCAGGATCGTGACGACCAGATATTGCACGACCGAGGCCGCCACCGCGAACGAGATGTCGATCCCGCCCGCGATCAGAACGACCAGCAGCCCCGCCGCAAAGATCAGGTTCACCGCTGAATAATTCAGCAGATCGAACAGGTTGACCAGCGTCAGGAACGTGTCGGTGGCCAGCGACAGGCCAAGGCAGATGACCACGATCACCACCATCAGCCAGCGTTCGGTCGCGCCCACCGCGCGCAGGATCTCAGGCATGGACGGCCTCTTCCAGTTCGGCCAGCGTGCTGCGGGCAGGGGTGAATTCCTCGATCAGACGCCCCTCGCGCATGTGCAGGATGCGGTCGGCGTTGAAAAAGACCTCGGGCGCCTCGTCCGAGATCAGCAGGATCGCCAGACCCTGACGCGCCAGCTCGTCCACGATGGCGAAGATGCCCGCCCGGGCGCCGACATCGACGCCGACTGTGGGGCTGTCCAGAATCAGAAGCTTCGGCGCGGTGGCCAGCCACTTGGCCAATACCACGCGCTGCTGGTTGCCCCCGGACAGGGTCGAGACCGCATCCGTCGGCTGGCCGATCTTGACGCGCAGCTGCGTCAGCCAGTCGCGCACCAGCCCGGATTTGCGGGCGGGCGAGATCAGGCCCAGACGGCCCAGCACGCGGTCCAGCACCGTCACCACGGTGTTGTCCGCTATGGATTGCGGCTGCACGAGGCCAAGCGACAGCCGGTCCTCGGACACATAGGCGATACCCATGCGGATCGCGTCGCGGTTATGGCGCATCCGCAGGGGCTGGCCCTGCCACAGGATCGTGCCGGCATCGGGGCGGGTCATGCCGAAGAGGCTCAGCGCCAGTTCGGTGCGCCCCGAGCCGAGGCGCCCGGTCAGGCCGACGATCTCGCCCGGGGCGATGGTCAGGTCGATGTCGTGATATTCGCCATGCCGCGTCAGGCCGCGCAGTTCCAGCAGCGGCGCAGCGGGCCGCGCTTCGGGGCGGGGCGCGTAATCGAAGCTTGCCCCGGTCATCAATTCGGTCAGCCGCGCCTGCGTCATGCCCGCCGTCGGATAGGTGCCGACCAGGCGGCCGTCGCGCAGCACGGTGACGCGGGTGCAGATCTCCAGCACCTCCTTCAGGCGGTGCGAGACGAAGACGACCGCGATCCCCTGCGCGCTGAGGCGGTGGACGATGGCGATCAGCGCATCCGTCTCGCGCTGCGACAGGGATGCGGTCGGCTCGTCCATGAAGACCAGCCGCGCCTCGGCCACCAGGGCGCGGGCGATGGCGACAAGCTGGCGGTTGGCGATGGACAGGCGCCCGACCGGCATCGAAAGCGGAATGTCCACGCCCAGCCGCGCCAGCACCGCGGCTGCCTCGGCCCGCATGGACTTGCGGTCCACCAGACGCGGCCGCGCGCCCAGATTGCGTTCAAAGGCGATGTTTTCGGCCACGCTCATCTCGGGGAAAAGCGCCAGATCCTGCCAGATGACCTGGATGCCAAGCGCGCGCGCCTCGGAGGGGGTCAGGCCGCTGATGTCGCGCCCGTCCCACTCCATCACGGCGCCGGGTTCGGGGCGATGGACGCCGCTGATCACCTTGATCAGCGTGGATTTGCCGCAGCCATTCTCGCCGGCAAGGCACAGGACCTCGCCGGGGCGGACGTCAAAGGCGATGTCGTCCAGCGCCTGCACGCCGCCAAAGCGCTTCGAGACATGGGCCAGCCGCAACAGGCTTGCACCCTGCGGATCGGGTTCGGGCATCAGACCCTCCGTCGGACAAGGGAAGGGCGGGACCGGCACGGCCCCGCCCGATGCGGATCACAGACCCATCGCGGCCAGATCGTCGACCGTGTCGGTGTTGATCTCGACAAGCTGGTCCACGATGATGTTGCGGCCCTCCGGCTCGATCACGCCTAGCCCCTCGATCTCCATGCCTGCCTCGATCGGCTCGTCATTGGCCAGCATCGTGCCAAGCGTCACGAAGACCTCGCCCGCCTGTTTGGGGTTCCACATGTAGCCGCCCGACAGGATGCCGTCATGCATCAGCGTGCGCCCCTGTCCGGGCGAGAACGGCCCCAGAACGACGACCTCGCCGCCCCGGCGGCGTTCCTCGACGGCGCGGGCCGCGCCGATCGGGCCCTGGCTGCCGAAGGCCAGGAAGCCGCGCAGACCCTCATGCGCGCGCATCAGGTCCAGCGCCGTGCGGCGCGAGGCATCCACATCCTCGGCCACGCCGAACCGGTCGCCGACCAGTTCCATGTCGGGATGGTTGGCTTCGATCCAGGCGATGGCGGCATCGGCCCAGGCATTGTGCAGCGGCACGGTCAGGCCGCCGACAAAGACGGCATATTGCCCCTCGCCGCCCAGCATCTCGGCCAGCTGCTGGCCATAAGCCTCGCCGAAGCCCACCGCCGAAGCCAGTTCGAAATTCCAGTCCACATTCTGTTGGCCGGGCGATTCATGGGTGACGACCTTGATCCCCGCCGCCTGCGCGCGGGCCAGCACGGGCTCCAGCACGTCGGCATCGTTCGGGACCACGCCGATCACATCGACGCCCTGAGCGATCAGGTCCTCGATGGCGCGAACCTGAAGCGCGGGGTCGGCGCTGGTCGGCCCGATCATGAAGGCGTTGACGCCCAGTTCCTCGGCGCGTTCGCGGATGCCCGCCTCCATCGCGTTGAACCAGGGAATCCCGCCGATCTTGACCACCACGCCGATGGTTGTCTGGTCGTCGGCCAGCGCGCCCTGCGCCAGCAATCCGCTTGCCGCAACAGCGCCCAGAAGGGCGCGCCTCGTCAGTGTCCAAGACGACATTCTTTCCTCCCATGATGTGACGCCGACCTGTCCTCCCCGGCCGGTCAGAGATTTGCTAAATCCTTTTAGCAGGTGACGTCAACAGGGAATGCGTCTATTTCTTCTCGGGGCGACATCAGGTGGACGAATGGCCAGAACGGGACGGAAGCCCACGATCAAGGATCTGGCGCAGGCGGCGGGAACCTCGCCCGCGACGGCAAGCCTGGTGCTGAATGGCGGCTGGAAGGACCATCGCATCAACCCCGATACCGCCGAACGCGTGCTGCAGCTGGCCCAGAGCCTGGGCTATCGGCCCAATCAGCGGGCGCGGGCGCTGCGACTGAACCGATCCTCGCTGGCGGGGCTGATCGTGCCGCATCACCGCAACCGGTTCTTCGCCGGACTGACCGAGCATTTCGAGGCCGAATCGCATGCGCGCGGCCTGATCCCGCTGGTCGCCAGCACCCAGAGGGATGCGCGGATCGAACAGAAGCTGGCCGATACGATGATCGCGCAGGAGGTCGAGTTTCTGGTTCTGGCCGGAACCGAGGAACCCGCCCGCATCAACGCGCTGTGCCGCGAGGCGGGAATCCGCTGCGTGAACGTGGACCTGCCCGGCGGCACGGGCTTTTCGGTGGTGACGGACAACCATGGCGGCGCGCGCGACCTGACGCGGCGGCTGATGGCGGGGCTGGCACCTGAGACCGGAGCGCTGTTCCTGGGCGGCCGGCGCAACGAATACGCGACCGAGGCGCGGATCGACGGCTTTCGCACAGCCTTGGCCGAATCAGGGCGGGATCCCGATGTGGCGGCGATCCATTGCTGCGGTTACAGCCCCCAGGCCGCCTGCGAGGCGATGGGCGCCATCCTCGACGGCGGCGCCACGCTGCCCAAGGCGATTTTGGTGAACTCGATCACCGCCTTCGAGGGCTTCGCGCGCTTCTGGCAGGGCCATGCGGCGGACCTGCCCGATCTGCGGGTCGCCTGTTTCGACTGGGACCCGTTCGCCGCCTGCCTGCCCATCGAGACGATCATGCTGCGCCAGGATGTCGAGACGCTGATCGCCCGCTGCTTTGCATGGTTCGACGGCACGGCCCTGCGCGACGGCGAGATCGAGGTCGTCCCGGCCAAGGTCGTGGTGGACGATACCCGGCCGGGCGCGACAGGGGCGCTCTAGGCACCCAGATCCTGCCAAATGCCGCCCTGCCGGCTGGATCGGATGCAGGCGTGAATGAAGCGCATCCCTTCCAGCCCGCTCTGCAGGCCCGGCAGCCCGTCGGGCATCCGGCCCGCGATGATCGCGTCGGCGGCGTCGGTGTAGATCGAGGCGAAAGCCTCCAGATAGCCTTCGGGATGCCCCGAGGGGACGCGCGCGCTGCCCTGAAAGCCCGGCCCGCCGCGCGACAGGATCTGCGACGGCTCGCCCAGACGGGTCAGACGCAGGCGGTTCGGATCGGCATGGGACCAGTCCAGCCCGGCCTCGTCGCCCATCACGCGCAGCCTGACCTCGTTTTCCGAGCCCGAGGCGACCTGGCTGGCCCACAGCATCCCGCGCGCGTGATCGCCAAGGCGCATCATCACATGGGCGTTGTCGTCGACCGCGCGACCTTCGACAAAGGTGGTCAGTTCGGCGGCGACCGACCGGATCGGCAGCCCCGAGACGTAATGCGCCAGATGCGCGGCATGCGTCCCGATATCGGCGATCGCGCCGCCCTCGCCCGACTGCGCGGGATCGGCGCGCCAGTCGGCCTGCTTGCTGCGGCCGGGACGGGCCAGCCAGTCCTGCGCATATTCGACCTGCACCAGCCGGATGCGGCCCAACGCGCCCTCGGCCACCATCCGGCGCGCCTCGCGGATCATCGGATAGCCCGCATAAGTATGCGTCAGGATCAGCAGCGCCTGCGAGGCGGAGGCGATGCGGGCCAGTTCCTCGGCCTCGGGCAGGGTCGCTGTCAGCGGCTTGTCGCAGATCACATGGATGCCCGCGCGCAGAAAGGCCCGCGCGATGGGCATGTGCAGGTGGTTTGGCGTCACGATGGACACGGCACGGATGCCGTCGGGGCGGGCGGCCTCGGCTTCGGCCATGTGCTCGTAATCGTCGTAGCTGCGCGGCAGGCCGATCGCCTCGGCCGAGGCGCGGGCGCGATCGGGGTTCGAGGACAGCGCCCCGGCCACCAGCGTGAAGCGGTCGTCCATGCGCGCGGCGATGCGATGGACCGCGCCGATAAAGGCACCCTGCCCGCCGCCCACCATGCCAAGGGGAATGCGTTCCATGATCTACTCCAATCCCAGCATATGCCGCAGCGCGCATCGGTCGGGGGCCGATCCTGCGGCGAAATCGTCAAAGGCGGTCGCGGTCGGCTCGATCAGATGCGCCTCGATGAAGGGCGCTCCCTCGGCCGCGCCTTGCGCCGCCGACTTGATGCAGCATTCCCATTCCAGCACCGCCCAGCCCCGATAGCCGGCCAGCGTCAGGCGCGAGAAGACACCCGCAAAATCGACCTGCCCGTCGCCCAGGCTGCGAAAGCGCCCCGCCCGATCTGTCCAGCCCGAGAAGCCCGAATAGACCCCCTGCCGCGCCGAGGGCAGAAATTCGGCATCCTTGACGTGGAAGGCACGGATGCGGCTGGCGTAGTGGTCGATGAAGCCAAGATAATCAAGCTGTTGCAGAAGGAAGTGCGAGGGATCGTAATTGATCGCCACGCGAGGGTGATCGCCCGTTGCCGACAGAAAGCGCTCGAAGCTGGCGCCGTCCATCAGGTCCTCGCCGGGATGCAGCTCATAGGCATAGTCGACGCCCTGCTCCTCATGCGCGTCGAGGATCGGCTTCCAGCGGCGCGCAAGCTCGGCAAACGCCTCGTCGATCAGGCCCGCCGGGCGCTGCGGCCAAGGGTAGAGATAAGGCCAAGCCAGCGCGCCCGAGAAGCCCACCTGAACGTCGAGGCCCATGTGACGCGAGGCGCGGGCGGCCTTGATGACCTGCCCGGCCGCCCATTCCGACTGCTCGCGCGGCTTGCCCCGCAGCGCGGCCGGCGCGAAGCCGTCGAACTGCGCGGCATAGGCCGGGTGGACCGCGACAAGCTGGCCCTGCATGTGGGTGGACAGCTCGGTGATCTCGACGCCCGCCTCGCGGCATGTGCCGGCGATCTCGTCGCAATAGTCCTTTGACTCGGCGGCGCGGTCGATGTCGATGAAGCGCGCGTCAACCGGCAGCTGGATGCCGCGATAGCCGAGACCCGCCGCCCACCGGGCGATGTTCGGCAGCGTGTCGAAGGGCGCGGCGTCCCCGGCGAATTGCGCGAGGAAGATGGCGGGGCCCTTGATGCCCCGCTGGTGCTCGGTTGCCATGATGGCTCCTTTCTCAGGCCGGGACGGACTGGCTCGCCAGAAGATGGGCCGCCGCCTTAGGGTCCAGCGCCTCGGGGCGGGCGCAGGTGGTGGTCATGGGAACAAAGCGCCCCTCCTCGCCCGATTGCAGGATCGCGGTCATCACCTCGACCACGTGCAGCGCCAGCTCGTCATTGCAGCGGTGCGGCCGCCCCTCGGCGATTGCCATCGCCATGTCGGCAAGGCCCGAGGCGCGGTAGTCGGCCACGCTCTTGCCGTTGTTCAGCTCGCGGTTCGGAGGCCCGAGCGGGTGATCCCATTCCGGCAGCGCGGCGGGCTCTGCGCGCTTGGTCATGCGGACCTCGCCGTCGAAGAAGTTCGGGTCCGGGATGTGCAGCGTGCCCTCGGTGCCGTAGAGCGCCATCGGCTGCAGGTCGTGCTGATGGACGTCCCAGCTGGACTGGAAGCTGATCACGGCGCCGTTCTGGAACTCGAGCAGGGCGTGGATGGTGGTCGGCGTCTCGACCGGCACCTGCTCGCCCTTGCGGGCGCCCGAGCCGATGGTGCGCGTCAGGCCCGGCGTTGATGCCAGCGCCGCGACCCGCGCGACCGGCCCCAGCAGCTGCACGAGGTTCGAGATGTAGTAGGGCCCGAGGTCCAGAACCGGCCCGCCGCCCTTCAGGAAGAAGAAGTCGGGGTTCGGGTGCCAGCTTTCCATGCCGCTGGACATGACCGCGCAGGTGCCCGAGGTCACGCGGCCGATGGCGCCGCTGTCCACGATGTGGCGCGCCAGCTGGTGGCTGGTGCCGAAAAAGGTGTCGGGGGCCGAGCCGACGCGCAGACCGCGTTCGGCCGCGATGCGCGCCAGCTCGCGCCCTTCGTCCAGCGTCAGGACATAAGGCTTTTCGGAGTATACGTGCTTGCCGGCCTCCAGCGCGCGTTTCGAGATGTCGAAATGCGCCGCCGGGATCGTCAGGTTCACGATCAGGTCGATGTCCGGGCTGGCCAGCAGAGCATCCACGCTGCGCGCCTCGATCCCGTATTCCGCGGCCCGCGCCTCTGCGGCGGCATGGTTCATGTCGGCGACGGCCACGAAGCGGATGCCTGCGAAATGCGGCGCCCGGCCGAGATAGGAGGCCGAGATGTTGCCGGCCCCGATGAGGCCCAGTTTCAGATCGCTCATGGTTCAGCCTTTCAGGTTCTGCCAGGCCGCATGGGCCTGGGTCGCGAAGCGCTCGAAGTCGGAGGGCTTGTCATGCTCGGCCACCAGCACCTCGACGCGGGCATGGCTGCGCAGTGCTTTGATGATTGCCGGCCAGTCCATCGTTCCGGTCGCGGGATCCGCCCAGCCATCTTCCTCCGCTTTCTCACCTTCCGGCGCGATGTCTTTGAAATGGGCGGCCGAAATACGCTGGCCGTATTTCTCGATCCAGGCCAGCGGATCACCGCCGCCGCGCACGATCCAGGCGATGTCGGCCTCCCAATCGATCATGGGCGCCTCGTCGAGGATGATGCCCATCGGGGTCTCGCCGCCCGGCAGGGCGTGGAACTCGAAGTCGTGGTTGTGCCAGCCGAAGGTCAGGCCGCGTTCGGCCATCGCCTCATGCGCGGCGGCCAGCCGGGCGGTGAAGGCGCGCCAGCCGTCGGCATCCGAAGGGCGCTGGTCGGGGGCGATATGGGGGGCGAAGATCATGGTCGCGCCGACCTGCCCCGCTATCTCGGCGACGCGGTCCGGGTTCTCCTCGACGAGGTCCAGTGAGACATGCAGCGAGGGCATGGTCATGCCGGTCTCGGACAGCGCCTCGGCGATGGCGGGCAGCTCGTCGAAGACGCCGCCGAAGCCCTCGGCCGCGTCATAGCCCATCGCGCCGAGACGGCGGATCACCTCGGCATAGGGGGTTGCGAAGCGGGCCGAGTAGAGTTGCAGGGACAGTTTCATCATCTTCTCCGTGGGAAAGTCTTACAGCCGCGTCTCGGAGGCGGCGTCGAAGAGCGACAGGCTGGCGGGGTCGAAGCCGATGGACAGCCGGTCGCCGGCGCGCACGCGGCTCTCGCCGTCCATGCGGACGCGGAAGGGGGTCTGGCCAAGCTGCGCCCAGACCAGGGTGTCGGCGCCCATCGGCTCGACCACCTCGACCAGCGCCTCGGCGCGGATCGGCAGGGCCTCGGCGGCGGCGCCGGTGCGGACATGCTCGGGGCGGATGCCGAGCACCACCTCGGGGCCGCGCGGGCGGGTGGTGAAGTCGTAGCCGGTGACATCGGCGACGAGCGGGCCGGTGAAGCGGTTCCCCTCCAGCCGGCCGGGCAGCAGGTTCATGGGCGGCGAGCCGATGAAGCCGGCGACGTAGAGGTTCGCGGGCTTGCGATAGATGACGTCGGGGCTGGCAAGCTGCTGGATCTTGCCGCCGCGCATGATGGCGATGCGGTCGGCCAGCGTCATCGCCTCGATCTGGTCATGCGTGACGTAGATCATCGTGTTGCCGAGGTTCTGGTGCAGGCGCTTCAGCTCGACCCGCAGCTCGGCGCGCAGCTTCGCGTCGAGGTTCGACAGCGGCTCGTCGAAGAGGAACACGTCCACGTCGCGCACCAAGGCCCGGCCGATGGCGACGCGCTGGCGCTGGCCGCCCGACAGCGCGGCGGGCTTGCGCTTCAGCAGCGGCTCAAGCTGCAGCGTTTCGGCGGCGCGGGCGACGCGGCGGCGGATCTCGTCCTTCGGCACGCGGGCGTTCTTGAGGCCGAAGGACAGGTTCCCCTCGACCGTCATCTGCGGGTAAAGCGCGTAGGACTGGAAGACCATGCCGATGCCGCGCTCGGAAGGTTCGGCCCAGGTGACGTTCTGGCCCGAGATGAAGATCTGCCCCTCGGTCGCCGGTTGCAGCCCGGCGATGCAGTTCAAGAGCGTGGACTTGCCGCAGCCCGAGGCGCCCAGCAGCACCAGAAACTCGCCGTCCTGCACGTCGAGATTGAGATCGCCCAGCACCTCGACCGAGCCGTAGCTGAGGGAAAGGTCGCGGATCGAGACCGAGATGCCGTCCAGTTCGGTGGCCGGGGCGGCGCGGAGTGCTTGTGCCATGGGTCAGCCTTTCACGGCGCCTGCGGCGATGCCGCGGACGAAAAGTTTGCCAGAGAGGAAGTAGATCGTCAGCGGGACCAGCCCGGTCAGCAGGGTCGCGGCCATGTTGACGTTGTATTCGCGCACGCCCTGGACCGAGTTGACGATGTTGTTCAGCTGCACGGTCATCGGGTAGCTGTCGGGCCGGGTGTAGATCACGCCGAAGAGGAAGTCGTTCCAGATGCCCGTGACCTGCAGGATCACCGCGACGGTGAAGATCGGCAGCGACATCGGGACCAGCACGCGCAGGAAGATGCCCCAGAAGCCGGCGCCGTCGACGCGAGCGGCCTTGAACAGCTCGGGCGGCAGTGAGGAGAAGTAGTTGCGGAACAGGAGCGTGATGATCGGCATGCCGAAGACGACATGGACCAGCACCAGCCCCCAGACCGAGCCCATCAGCCCCATCTCGCGCAGGATGATGACGATCGGGTAGATCATCACCTGATAGGGGATGAAGGCGCCGAAGATCAGGATGGTGAAGAAGATCTCAGAGCCCTTGAAGCGCCAGTTGACCAGCGCGTAGCCGTTCACCGCCGCCACGGCGATGGACAGGATCGTGGCCGGCACGGTGATCGCGACCGAGTTGAAGAACCCGCGCGAAAGCCCGTCGCAGTTCAGGCCGGTGCAGGCCTGCGACCAGGCCTTGACCCAGGGCTCGAAGGTGATCTCCATCGGCGGGGCGAAGATATTGCCCATGCGGATCTCGGGCATGCCCTTCAGCGAGGTCATCACCATGACCCAGAGCGGCAGGAGGTAATAGAGCGAGAAGACGATCAGCCCGCCATAGACCATGATCCGCTTGGGGTTCATGCGCCGGGTCGGTGCCACGCCGGCGGGGCCGTCCAGAAGTCGGCCGCGTGGCGCGGCGGTGCGGGCGGGGGTTGCGGCGCGCGCGGGAAAGGCGGCGTCAGACATGGCGTTTCCTTCCAAGCCGGAACAGCGCGAAGGGGATGATGATCGCCAGCACCGCGGCCAGCATCATCGTCGAGGCTGCGAAGCCCTGACCCAGGTTCTGGTTGCCGAACATGTAGTCGTAGACGTATTTCGCAGGCACTTCCGAGGCGATGCCCGGCCCGCCGCGCGTCAGGGCGACGACAAGGTCGTAAAGCTTGATGATCCCGGCCGAGATCAGGACGATGCAGGTGGCGAAGACGGGCTTCATCATCGGCAGGATGATGAAGATATAGGTCTTCCACGTCGCGATGCCGTCCACACGCGCGGCCTTCCAGACATCCTCGTCGATGCCGCGCAGGCCGGCCAGCATAATGACGGTGGTAAGGCCTGCGCCCTGCCAGATGCCGGCGGCTAGAAGTGCCAGGATCACCAGGTTCGGATCGTTCAGCGGATCGAAGGTGAAACCCGAAAAGCCCATGCTGCGAACGATGTGCTGCAGGCCGAAATCGGGGTTCAGGATCCACTGCCAGACCACGCCTGTCACGATGAAGCTGAGCGCGTAAGGGAACAGGATGATGGTGCGGAACCCGTCCTCGAACCGGATCTTCTGATCCAGAAGGACGGCCAGCAGGAAACCTATGGCCAGCGTCAGGACCAGCGCGCAGATGCCGTAGATCGCAAGGTTCTCGATCGAGACCTGCCAGCGGGGCGTGGACCAGAGCCGCTCGTATTGCGCAAGGCCGACGAAGTCCAGCCGGGGCAGCAGGCGCGAATTGGTGAAGGAATAGACCACCGTCCAGAGCGAACAGCCGATGAAGACCACAAGGGCCGTCAGGATCATCGGCGTGGCGGCAAGCTTGGCCTGCCAGTTCTGGAAAAGGCGGAGGGGCGGGCCGGAACGGGCCATGGCAGTGCCTCCGTCGATATGCGGGTGCCCGGCCCCTGACGCGGGGCCGGGCGGCGGGCTTACATCTCGGACATCACGATCTGGACGTAGCGGTTATGCGCGTCTTCCGCGCTGAGGCTCGAGCCGAAGAACTCGGCCGTCAGGTCCTCGATCTGGCCGCGCGTATCCGAGGACAGCAGCATGTCGACCGAGGGGATCGTGTTGCCGGCGGCCAGGGTTTCGAGCCCCTGCTGCGTGCATTCGTTGACCTCGGCCAGGTCGATGTCGCCGCGGATGGGCAGCGAACCCTTGGCCGCGTTGAAGGCGACCTGCGCCTCGGGGCTGACGATGACCTGGGCCAGCGCCATCTGCGCCTCGGTCACGGCGTCGTTGTTGTTGACGGGGAAGTAGATCGCGTCGCCGCCGGTGGCGATGTAGGGCTCTCCGCCAAGGCCGATATTGCAGCCGTAATCGGTGCCCGCGGATTGTCCGGCCACGGCGAATTCGCCCTGCGCCCAGTCACCCATGACCTGCGCGGCGGCGGTGCCCTCGATCAGGCGGTTGGTGGCCATGTTCCAGTCGCTGAGATTGCCGCCCTGCGACAATTCGCGTGCGATGGCCAGTTCTTCCCAGATCTGCCGCATCGTGTCGCTGGTCAGCGTCTCTTCGTCGCGCGCCTCGTAGGCCGCCAGATAGAAATCCGCCCCGCCGATCCCCGAGATCATCGCGTTCAGCAGAAGCGAGGTCTGCCAGCCCTGCATCCCCTGCGCCAAGGGCAAAATGCCCGCCTCGCGCAGCGCGGGGGCGGCAGCCTTCAGTTCTTCCCAGTTGGTGGCGGGCTCGACGCCCGCGGCCTCGAAGGCGGCATGCGAAGTCCACATCCATTGCGGCGAGTGGATGTTGATCGGCGCGCAATAGATGCGGCCGTCCAGCGTGCAGGCTTCCAGCAGCGAGGACGGGTTGATGAAATCGGCCCAGCCATTCGCCTCGGCCACCTCGGTCAGGTCCTGCATCAGCCCCGCCTCGACCAGTTCCTGCGCCTGACGGCCGTGGTTGAACTGCGTGGCGCCCATCGGATCGCCGCCGATGATACGCGAGACCATGATCGGCCGCGCCGTCGAACCCGAGCCGGCAATGGCGCCGTCAACCCAGGTGTGGTCCGTCTGTTCCTCGAAGATGCGTGCCAGTTCCTGCACCGCAGCGGCCTCGCCGCCCGAGGTCCACCAATGCGTGACCTCCAGATCGGCGGCCAGCGAAACGGCAGGCAGCAGCGTCAGCGCAGCGCCCGCCCGCAGGCGGCGCATCAGGATCTTGCTCATTGTCATTCCTCCCTGAAACGGCTGCCCGTCGGTTCGCGGACAGCGGCAATCGCCTTCACCGGGGGCTCCTCCGGCCGATGTAAACGATTGCCATGAGTCATCTCACGCCGATTGCAATCCGTCAACGGTAAATGTAATCGTTTACCCGGGCAGGTGTGCAGAAAGGACCGGCTGTGATGAAGGCCATGGGAATCAAGGACATCGCCCGCCTTGCCGGGGTCTCGACCGCGACGGTCAGCCGCGCGCTGTCCAATCCCGACCGCGTGTCCGACGCGACGCGCGCGCAGGTCATGGCCGTTGTGCAGGCGCATGATTACAAGGCGAATTCGCAGGCGCGTTCGCTGCGCGTCCAGCGCACCGACACGGTCCTGGCGCTGGTCCCCAATCTGGGAAACCCGTTCTTTTCCGAAATCATCGCCGGCATCCAGGACAGTCTGGCCCCGGCCGGCGTCGATCTGCTGGTCGCCGATACCCTGACGCAGCAGGCCCGCAGGCAATCTGCGGTCAGCCATCTTCAGGCCGCGCGCGCCGACGGGCTGATCTGCCTCGACGGGGCGCTTCCGGCCGATTCGCTGGCCGATCTGTCCACCCCGGCAATGCGCCACCGGGTCGTCTTTGCCTGCGAATGGCCCATCGGCCGCGATTTTCCAAGCGTCCGCAGCGACAATCGCGCGGGGATGCAGCTTGCGGTCGCGCATCTGCTGGAGCTTGGCCACCGCGACTTTGCGCTGCTGGCCGGTCCGCCGGGCAATGTGCTGACCCGCGAACGGCTGGCCGGCGCTCGCGAGGCGCTGGCGCAGGCGGGCATCGATCTGCCCGAAAGCCGCATCGACGGGCACAGTTTCGAGATCGCGGACGGTTTCGCCGCCGCAGCGCGGCTGATGCAGGGACCCAAGCCGCCGACCGCGATCCTGTGCCTGTCGGACCAGTTGGCCATCGGCTGCATGTCCGGGCTTGGCCGGATGGGGATCAGCGTGCCGGGCGACGTCTCGGTGATCGGCTTTGACGATATCGCGCTGGCGGCCTATTCCAGCCCGCCCCTGACCACGATCCGTCAGGACCGGCGCGGTCTGGGGCGCATCGCGGCGCAACGGTTGCTGGACGGGCTGAGCGGCCGCACAGCGGACGAGGCGCCCGCCCCCCGGCCCACCGTCCTGCCCATCACGCTGGTGCAGCGCGGATCGACCGCCAGGGCGAAGCGCTAAGCGCCGGCGACTATAGCAGACCTGTCTGGAACCCGTCAGCCCAGCCGGTTGTAGCGGATGAAGGGGGTTTTCGTGGCCACCTGATCGTAGAGCATCCGGCCCCGATAGTTGAATTCCTGCGTCAGCCACCAGACCGACGGGCAGCCTTCGGCATCGGCGGCGCAATAGACGGCCTCGATCAGGGCGCGGGCGACACCCTGACCGCGCACGACAGGATCGGTATAGAGATCCTGCAGATAGCAGACATTCTCGATCTTCCAGCAATGCCGGTGAAAGAGGTAATGCGTCAGCCCGACCGGCACGCCATCCCGCTCGGCGACAAGACCGCGGAATTCGTTCTCGGCACCGGACAGCAATCGGGCGAACGTGGTGGCATAGACCTCGTCGGGAACGGTCGTCTGGTAGTAATCCAGATAGCCGGTCCAGAGCCTGCGCCAATGCGCCTCGTCCCGCGCTTCGAGAGGGCGGATCACGGGCGCGGTCCGCGCGTCCGCGGCGGATGCCTCAGTGTGGTTCATGGCAAGCCTTTCCTACCGGTCAAGCGGCAGGAAAGCAGATGAAATGCAGGCCGGTCCAGCACTTTCTGGCAGCGTGTCACGATCGGCACCCAATCCTGAATTTTTAACTCAGGTTATGATTGACAAATCTTAGTGAAATAGTCAATCACGCGCCGTCCCTCTCAAGCAGCGAAGCCATGACCCTCTTGCGCAAAGCCTTTCTTGCCGGTGCCGCCCTTGCGGCCCTGACCCATCCCGCCCTGTCCCAAGACGAACCCGTCTATGTGCTGGGCGGCATCACGCTGACGCTCGACGACGTGTCGGGCTATGTCTCGCCCGGCGCCCAGATCGGCAAGTCCTCGACCCGCCTCTCCGAGACGCAGCAATCGGTCTCGGTCGTCACGCGGCAGCAGATCGAGGATCAGGGCGCGCGCAATCTGGGGCAGGTCCTGTCCTACACGGCGGGCGTGGTCGCCCAGCCCTTCGGCACCGATCCGCGCTTTGACAGCCCCGTCATCCGGGGCTTCGACGGCAGCCGGGCGCAATATGTCAACGGCCTGCGCCAGCTGCGCGATCTCGGCGCCCCGACCTACGAGACCTACGGCTTGCAACAGGTCGAGGTGCTGCGAGGGCCGTCCTCGTCGCTCTACGGGGCGGGATCGCCGGGCGGCATCATCAACCAGGTTCAGAAACGGGCCCGTTCGGGCGATTTTTCCGAGGCCGGGTTCGGCTTTGACAGCAATGGCAGCCTTCGCGCCTTCATGGACCTGAACCGCAGCCCGTCCGAGACGCTGTCCTGGCGCCTGACCGGGCTTGGCAGCGATACCAGCCAGCAGATCGAGGAACTGACCAACCGGCGCGGTTATTTGGCGGGCGCGGTGCGCCTGACGCCGCAGGACGGGACGGTGATCGACCTCATGGCCTCGACCATTCAGGACGCACCGGTCACGCCGGCGCAAGTGCCCTATGCCCTGACGCAGATCGGCGACGCGGCATCGCTGCGTAAGCTGCATGCGGGCGAGCCATCGTTCGAGGGCAGCGACCGCAACCTGATCGATGCGGGCGCCGAGATCAGCCACCTGATGGACAATGGCTGGACCCTGTCGCAGGGCTTCCGGGTCGAGCGGCTGGACTGGGCTTATACCGGGCTCTACGTCACCGGCCTGACCGGGGACCGGATCACGCGCGGCATCATCGCCCAGGACGAATCCAGCGACAGCATCAGCCTCGATACGCGCCTGACGGGCGAGATCGTCACCGGCGCCGTCACCCACCGCATCCTGGCCGGTCTGGACCTGCGCCGCTACGAGGCCAGCGCCGATACGCGCTTTGGCTCGGCGCCGTCGCTGGATTGGCGCAATCCGGTCTATGGCGTCGCCATCGACCCGTCCTACTGGTTCATCCGGGACCGCGACGTGTCGCTGCGCCAAGCCGGGATCTATGTGCAGGACGAGATCGAGGCCGGCGCGTGGCGCGGCAATCTGGCGCTGCGCCATGATTGGGCCGAGCAGACCGGGCGCAGCGTCGACAATTTCGGCACCGATGCGCGCATCGACCAGCGCGACAACGCGACGACTGGGCGCGTCGGGCTGGGCTTTGTCTTCGCTAATGGGGCGATGCCCTATCTGAGCTATTCGACCTCATTCGATCCCGAGATCGGCGCCGATATCGATGGCAACGCGCTGCGCCCGACCGAGGGGCGGCAGGTCGAACTGGGCGTGAAATACGACCCTTCCGCCTGGACCGGGCTGGTCTCGGCCGCGCTTTACGACCTGCGCCAGACGAATGTCAGCCGCACCGTGACCGAGGGCGGCATGACCGGCCAGCGCCAGTTCGGCGAGGT
Source organism: Scenedesmus sp. KT-U (assembly GCA_029853055.1). Classification (NCBI taxonomy): domain Eukaryota; kingdom Viridiplantae; phylum Chlorophyta; class Chlorophyceae; order Sphaeropleales; family Scenedesmaceae; genus Scenedesmus; species Scenedesmus sp. KT-U. Next base: position 25,667 of record JARWLF010000058.1, on the reverse strand, counting down.
CGCGTCGCGCGGCCTCGAACTCGAGGCGACGGCGGAACTGGCCGAGGGCTGGGCCCTGCGCGCCAGCTATGCCTGGAACGAGACCGAGCAGAAGGGCGGCGCCACGGCGGGCCTGGCCCTTCCCAACGCGCCGCGTCATGTCGCGGGGCTGTGGCTGGACCGCGATCTCGGCAACGGCTGGCGTCTGGGTGGTGGCCTGCGCCATGTGGGTAATCGCTTCGGCGATGCCGAAAACACCCTGCCTTTGGAGGGAGCGACACTAGCTGATCTTGGCGCAACCTATACGAGTGGCGCGTTGACCGGCTCGGTCAACATCCGCAATCTGGGTGACAAGGCGTGGTTGGCCAATTGCGGCGCCTTCGGCTGCACCTATGCCGATGGCCAGACTTTGGATGCGCAGGTGACATGGAAATGGTAGATGAGGGGGGCCATGCGCAAGGCCCCGACCGCCGAACGATCCTGACCGCCGCCGGCGCCCTGCTGGCGGCGGCTTTGCCTTGGCCCGCCAGCCCGGCCCCCGCCGCGCCCCGGATCGCGGCGATCGACTGGGCGATGCTGGAAACCGCCATGGCGCTTGGCCATGCGCCCGTCGCTGCGGCCGAGCTGATCCAGTTCCGCAGCATCAGCGGCACTGCCCTGCCGCCCGCCACGGTGGATCTGGGCCTGCGGGGTGCGCCCAATCTCGAGGTGCTGCATCTCTCGCGGCCCGGTCTGATCCTGTCCTCGTCCTATTACACCGCATTCGAGCCCCAGCTTGCGCGCATCGCGCCAGTCCTGTCGCTGTCGCTGTTCCAGCCGGGCGTTCCGCCCCTGCCCCGCCTGAGCGAGGCTCTGGACGTCCTTGCGCTGCGGCTGGAGGATCCCGTCGCCGCAGGCCGGGCCCGCGCGCGGGCCGAGTCGCGGCTGGATGCGGCGGCGACGCGTCTGGCGGCTCATGCGGGACGCCCGATGGCTCTGGTCGATATCGGCGATCAGCGCCATTTCCGCGCCTTCGGCGCCGACAGCCTGTTCGGATCGACGCTGGATCGGCTGGGGCTGGTCAATGCCTGGGCGGGCGACACGGCCTACAGCTTTCTGGCCCCCGTCCCGCTTGAGCGCCTTGCCGATTTCCCCGAGGCCAGTCTGGTCCTGACCGGTCCGATGCCGCCCCAGGCTGCGCGGGCGCTGTCGGAAAGCCGTCTGTGGACGGCGCTGCCACAGATCGCGGCGGGCCGCATCCATCGCCTGCCGCGGATCAACGCCTTCGGCGGGCTGCCCTCGGCGGTGCAATTCGCGGAAGCCCTTGCCGAGGCGATGGCATGAGCCGCTCGGTCCCCCTGGGTGCCGGCGCGGTCCTGCTGGCGCTGTGGCTGCCGGTCCTGCTGACCGCGGACTGGCCCGCCTGGCCCTGGCGGGTCGAGGCGATGAGCATCGATCAGATCATGCTTGCCCATGGCCTGCTGCCGCGCCTTGCCGTGGGCCTTCTGGCGGGGGCGATATTGGGTCTGGCCGGCGCGCTGCTGCAGATCGTCCTGCGCAATCCCGTGGCCGATCCGACGACGCTCGGCATCACCGCCGGGGCGCAGCTTGCGCTGGTCCTGGCGACGCTTCTGGCCCCCGCCATGATCGAGACCGGACGCTGGCCCGTGGCGGCCTCGGGCGCGGCGGCGGCGGCGACGCTGGTCACGGCCATCGGCGTCCTGCGCGCGTTCCACCCTGTCACGATGGTGATCGCCGGTATGCTGGTCGCGCTGACCGCCAGCGCGGTGACGGCAGCCCTGGTTCTGGCGCAGGGAGAATACCTGCTGTCGCTGGTGGTCTGGAACGGCGGCTCTCTGGTGCAGCAGGACTGGTCCGGCGCCGAAGCCCTGACGATGGTCCTCGTGCCTTCGGCCGTTCTGGCCGCGTTTCTGCTGCGTCCGCTGGTGGTTCTGTCCCTGGGCGGCGAAGTCGCGCGCGGGCTTGGCCTCAATGTGGGCTGGATCAGGCTGGCGGCGATTGCGCTGTCGGTTCTTCTGACGGCGGCGGTCTCGGCCGAACTGGGGCTCATTGCCTTCGTCGGGCTGGCCGCGCCGGCTGTGGTCCGTGCCTTGGGCGCGGTCGATGCGGCGCGGCTGCTGGCGCTGTCGCCTCTGGCCGGGGCGGTGATCCTGTCGCTGGCCGATGCGCTGGTCCTTCACGGCGCGCGGCTGGCGGGCGAGATGTTCCCGACCGGGGCCCTGACCGGGCTGATCGGGGGGCCGCTGCTGCTGTGGCTGCTGCCGCGCCTGCGCGGCGCCACCCCGCCGGGGCTGGAAACCCCCGCCGCCGCCACGCGCCGTGCGCGACACCCGCGCCGCATGCTGGCGGGTCTGGCCTTGTTGCTGGTTCTGGGCGGGGCGGGGATGGTCTGGATCGGCCGGGTTCCGGGCGCCTGGGTGATCCTCGACCCGGCACAGGCGGGCCAGTTCCTGCCCCTGCGCCTGCCGCGCCTGATCGCGGCGGCGGCGGCGGGCGCGGCCCTTGCCATGGCCGGAGCGATGCTGCAACGGCTGACCGCCAACCCGCTGGCATCGCCCGAGATCCTGGGCGTATCGGGCGGCGCGGCACTTGGCTTTGCCGTCTCGGTCTTCACGCTGACCGCGCCGGGATTGCTGATCCAGACCGGGGCGGCGATGGCGGGCGCGGCCTTGGCGCTGGCGCTGCTGCTGGCCTTCGCGACCGGGCGCGACCTGCCGCCCGAGCGGGTGCTGCTGGCCGGGATCGCGGTCTCGGCGCTGGCCTCGGCGGTGCTGACGGCCATGATGGCGGTGGGTGACATGCGCGCATTTCGCGTGCTGGCCTGGCTGTCGGGCTCGTCCGCGCATCTGGGCATGGCGCCGGCGCTGGCCCTGGCCGCGGTCGCAGCGGGCGTCTGGCTGGCCGGGCAGGCGATGACGCGCTGGCTGGCGATCCTGCCATTGGGCGGAGGCGTCGCCTTGGGGCTGGGCATGCCTGCGAACCGCGCGCGTCTGTCCGTGATCGGGCTGGCAGGGCTGGCCACAGGTGCGGCCACCATGCTGGTCGGCCCGCTATCCTTCGTCGGTCTGATGGCGCCGCATCTGGCGCGGCGCGCGGGGCTGATGCGGCCCGATGACCACCTGACCGGCGCCGCCCTGATCGGTGCCTGCCTGATGCTGGCTGCCGATTTCGGCGCGCGGATGGCGGGCTTTCCCTATGAACTGCCGCTTGGCCTCTTTGCGTCGCTGATCGGCGCGCCGTGGCTGATCTGGCTGATGCTGAGGCGCGCATGACCCTGTTCTCCACCCGCCGCCTGACCGTGGACGTGCCCGGCCGCAGGCTTCTGCAGAATCTTGACCTTGACCTGCCGCAGGGGCGCGTGACGGCGCTGATCGGGCATAACGGCTCGGGCAAGTCCACGTTGCTCAAGGCGCTGGCGCGCCAGATCCCCTATGGCGGGCGCATCACCTTCGAGCGCCGCGCGCTCGAGGAATGGCACGCTCGCGCGCTGGCCCGGCGGCTGGCCGTCCTGCCGCAGGCGACGCCGCCGGCCGAGGGGATGACCGTGCGCGAACTGGCAGCCCTGGGCCGGTATCCGTGGCATGGCGCCCTTGGCCGCCTGCGCGCCTCGGACCGGACCACCATTGCCGCCGCGCTGGCCGAATGCGGGCTGGAGCCGCTGGCGGACCGGCTGGTCGACACCCTGTCGGGGGGCGAGCGTCAACGCGCCTGGCTGTCCATGCTGGTCGCGCAGCAGGCGGCGACGCTGCTTCTCGACGAGCCGATCAGCGCGCTGGACATCGCCCACCAGGTCGAGGTGCTGGCGCTGGTGCGCCGGATGTGCCACAGGCAGGGCCGCAGCGCGGTCGTGGTGCTGCACGATGTCAACATGGCCGCGCGCTACTGTGACCATATCGTGGCGCTGAAGGAAGGCCGCGTCGTTCTGGAAGGGCCGCCCGCGACCCTGATGGACCCGACGGCGCTGCAATCCGTCTATGGCCTGCCGATGCAGGTCCTGACGGGCCCGGACGGGACCCCGGTCGCCATGCCTGCCTGAGAGGCCCGATGCTGAAAGACTTCTTTTCCTATTACCGCCCTCATATGGGCCTCTTCTGGCTGGATTTCGGCTGCGCCGTCCTGTCGGGTCTGCTGGAACTGGCCTTTCCTCTGGCGGTCACGGCCTTCATCGACCATCTGCTGCCGCAGGGCGACTGGTCGCTGACGCTGGCGGCGGCGGGGGGATTGCTGGCGCTTTATGCGGTCAATACGGGGCTGCTGTCGGTGGTGATCTACTGGGGCCACAAGCTGGGCATCAATATCGAGACGGCGATGCGCGCGCGGGCCTTCGACCACCTGACGCGGCTGTCCTGGCGCTGGTATGACCGCGCCCGCACCGGCAAGCTGGTCGCCCGCGTCACCCGCGATCTGGAAGAGATCGGCGAGGTCGCCCATCACGGCCCCGAGGATGCCTTCATCGCGCTGATGACCTTTGTCGGCGCCTTCCTTCTGATGTTCTGGATCCATCCGCAGCTGGCGCTGATCGTGGCGCTGATCGTGCCGGCCATGCTGGCCCTGGTGATCGTCTATGGCGGCCGCATGACCGCCACCTGGCGGGCGATCTATTCGCGGGTGGGCGACTTCAACGTGCGCCTGGAAGAGGCGCTCGGCGGGGTCCGCGTCGTGCAGGCCTTCGGCAACGAGGCCCATGAAAGCCACCTCTTTGCCGCCGACAATGCCCGTTACCGGCAGGCCAAGCTGGATGCCTACCGCGTCATGGCGGCCTCGACCGCGCTGCAATATATGGGCCTGCGGCTGGTTCAGGTCGTGGTCATGGTTCTGGGCGCGGGCTATGTGCTCAGCGGCGACCTGACCACGGGGGGCTTTGTCGGCTTCCTGCTGCTGGTGGGCGTCTTCTACCGGCCGCTGGAAAAGATCGCCGCCGTGATCGAGACCTATCCGCGCGGCATTGCCGGGTTCCGCCGCTACCGCGAATTGCTGGCCACCGATCCCGAGATCGCGGATGCCCCGGACGCCGTCGAGGCGCCCGAGCTTCGCGGCGAGATCCGGTTCGAACGCGTGGGCTTCGCCTATCAACCCGACCGTCCGATCCTGTCGGAGATCGACCTTTCGGTCAGCGCGGGCGAGACAGTCGCCTTCGTCGGGCCCTCGGGGGCGGGCAAGACCACGCTTCTGGCGCTGCTGCCCCGCTTCTACGAGCCGACCGAGGGCCGGATCACCATCGACGGGCTGGCCCTGCGGCAGATGCGCCTGCACGGCCTCCGCCGACAGATCGGGCTCGTCAGCCAGGACGTGTTCCTGTTCGGAGGCAGCCTGCGCGAGAACATCGCCTATGGCCGTCTGGGCGCCAGCGATGCCGAGATCCTCGAAGCCGCGCGCAAGGCGCAGCTGGGCCGCCTGATCGAGGATCTGCCCGAGGGGCTGGACACGATCGTGGGCGAGCGCGGCGTGATGCTGTCGGGCGGACAGAAGCAACGGGTGGCGATCGCCCGGGCCTTCCTGAAGAACCCGCCCATCCTGATCCTGGACGAGGCGACCAGCGCGCTGGACAGCCAGACCGAGCGCGAGATCCAGTCGGCGCTGGACGCGCTGTCGGTCGGGCGCACGACTCTGGTGATCGCGCACCGGCTGGCCACGATCCGCAATGCGGACCGGATCGTCGTGATGGACGAGGGCCGGATCGTCGAGATCGGCACGCATGCCGAATTGATGGCGCGCGGCGGCACCTATGCCCGCCTGGCCGCCTGAGCCGCAACGGGCCGGAGAAGGGAAGCCTTCAGGCCCCCCATCGAGGGGGGCCTGAAGGCTGCGGGACCCCCGGGCCCCCGCCTGCGCGTGGGATCGGGGTCAGCTCCAATAGGCGGCGGCGGTGACGGATTTGCGCCCGAGCCCGCGCGCCGTCAGTTCATCGCGGGCCTGACGCGCGTCATCGGCGTGACCCGCGAACCAGACATGCGCGGCCTCGGGCAGAGGCGCGGCCCGCAGGGCGCTCAGAAGGTCCGGCACGGCCGTGACGCGCGGGTCCGACGCCAGACCAGCGAGATCGGCAGAATCGACCCGAAGCCATGCCCCCAGAATACGGCTTTCGGGTGCGCAGAGCGGCTGAAGCTGCATGATCCGCCGGATCGCGGGCAGCGCCGTCTGGTCTCCGAACAGCAGGATCTGCGGGGCCTCGGGCAGCCAGCCGCCACCGGGGCCCATGATGGCGACGTCGCTACCCTCGATCCCCGACATCGCCCAGTCGCAGGTCGGGCTGCCGGGATGGCGGTAGATGTCGAAATCGAGCCAGTCGCCCTGTTGTGCGGCGACGGTGTAGACCGGGCGATGCAGGGCGTCGGCGGCCTCGGGCCAGATCGTGCGCCCCGTGGGGCCGATGCGCGGCCAGACCGGCGCCCGGCCCGGCGGCGGCAGCAACAGGCGGAAATGCAGGCCCCCCTGTCCAAAGCGCCCGGCTTCGGGACCGCTCAGCCGGATGCGCAGGAAACCCGGGCTGAGACGCCGGACCGAAGCCACGCGCATGACGGCGAGGCCGGGGGCGAGGGCGCCGACATCCACATGATCCCAGGCGACGCCCAGCCCGGCCTCGGCCAAAGCCTCGCTGACCATGTCCTGCAACAGCCCGATCTGGCGCCGTTCGGGGCCGTGCAGCTCGATCCGCAGGCTGTCGCGCTCCGGGATGAGGCGAAGCTCGCCGCCCCACAGGCTCCAGACCATCCGGTCGGCGGTCTCGAGAATTGGCATCTCCCACTGCGCGGCCCGCGCGCGCAAAGCGGCCGCTGCCGCGCCAGAGGGCGATGCCACCTCGCCCGACAGGCGGCATGCGAAATTGCGTGACATGATGCGATCCTTCGGAAGATGCCCCAGAAATCGGACAACCTATCAAATTTGTCAAGAATTCACGCGGACCTGCCATCGCGCCACGACAGGGCTTGCCTCGGGCGCGGGGTCGCGGTGAAGTCGGGCCCGAGCCGCCATCGAGGGAACACCATGCCGACCCATCACCAGCCCGTCGACGCCGCCGAGGTGCCGCGCTTCGCCGGCCCCGCGACCTTCATGCGCCTGCCCGCCGTCGAGGATGCGACCGGCCTCGACATCGCGCTGGTCGGCATCCCCTGGGATGGCGGCACCACCAACCGCGCGGGTGCGCGGCACGGACCGCGCGAGGTGCGCAACATGTCCAGCCTCATGCGCGGGGCCCATCACGTCTCGGGGGTGGCGCCCTACCGGATCGCCAATGTGGCCGATCTGGGCGACCTGCCGGTGAACCCGATCGATCTGCAGGACGGGATGGCACGGATCGAGGCCGGGATGGCGCGGATCGTGGCCACCGGGGCGCTGCCGCTATCCGTCGGAGGCGACCACCTGACGACGCTGCCGGTCCTGCGCGCCGTCGCGAAGGGGCCGCGCGCGGGGGGAAAGCCGCTCGGCATGATCCAGTTCGACGCGCATTCCGACACGAATGACAGCTATTTCGGCGGCAACCGCTATACCCATGGCACACCGTTCCGCCGCGCCATCGAGGAAGGCATCCTCGATCCCCGCCGCATGGTCCAGATCGGCATCCGCGGTTCCGTGTATGATCCGGGCGAGCATGACTGGGCCAAGGCCCAGGGCATCCGCATCATCTATATCGAAGAGGTGCTGCGGCGTGGCGTGGACGATGTCATGGCCGAGGCCTGCGCAATCCTCGGCGACGGGCCGAGCTATGTCACCTTCGACATAGACGCGATCGACCCCTCGATGGCGCCGGGCACCGGCACGCCCGAAATCGGCGGCCTGTCCACGCGTGAGGCGCAGCAGATGCTGCGTCATCTCGAGGGCGTCACCATCGCGGGGGCGGACGTGGTCGAGGTCGCACCGCCCTTCGACATCGGCGGGATGACCGCGCTGGCGGGAGCGACGATGATGTTCGAACTGCTCTGCATCATGGCCGCGCAGGTCGGGCGCACGAGGCACGGCTGACGCATCCGGGCGGCCGTGCTTGCGGGCCGAGCGGCGCTGTCGCGACGGCATGCCGGAGGCCATCGTGGCGGGCCGGGCGCAGCCGCCCGGCCCCGTTGCAGAGGCCGTCAGATCGTGGTCGCAGCTTCACGGTCGAAGGTGAAGACCGCGACCGAGGCCGTCTCGGTCAGCCGCAGCGGGAATGACTTCTTGAGACTTTCCAGCGTCGCGCTCTTGCGGCGGGTGAAGTTCTTCATCTCCTCCATCGTGTCGAAGCGCACCATCACGGTGATGCTGCCCTCCTTTTCCAGCAGGATGTTCGCGCTGGCGATGTCATGGTCCGCAATGGCGCTGCCGATTTCCTCGGACAGGAAGGACACGGCGACCTTGGCTTCCGTCAGCGACGGAAACCGCAGCGTGTAGAGCTTGGTGAACAATTATCCCTCCAGCATTTCGAACATCTGGTCCAGCACCGCCTTGTCGCGCAGCGGCGAGGTGCGGACACGGAAGGACGAGGGTCCGAGACCCCTGCCCGTCTTGAGGCTGCGCCCGCTCGAGGACAGGCTGACGCCCTCGGGTCCCGTCTGGATCAGACCCGTGCCCATCAGCTGGGGATCGGGCCGGGTGACGGGATGTTCCAGACAGAGGTCCAGAAAATCGCGCGCGGCATCGACGCTTGTCACACCCGAAGCCTTCAGATCCTCGAGCACGGCCTTGGTGCGGTCGGCCAGCGCGTCCTGCTGGTCGGTCTGCAGACGGATCGAGATCGCCATCGCCTCGGCCACGCCCCGCATCAGGTCCACCTGCGCCTCGTCCAGCTTGCGCGGCTCGAAATCCACCGCGCAGAGCGTTCCCAGAACCAGACCGTCCGGCGTCACGAGGGGGAAGCCCGCCCAGAAGACCCACCACGGATCTCCGGTCACCAGTGCGTGCCGGTGGTAGATCGGATTGACGCGCAGGTCGTCGATGATGATCGGCCGCGTGTCGCGCAGCGCATACTGGCAGATCGTGTCCTCGCGCACGACTTCGCGCCGGCCCGTCATGCAGCCGGTGAAGTTCTCGGACAGGAAGTATTGGCGCGCCTCGTCGATCAGCCCCGTATAGGCGATCGGCGTCCGCGCGATCTCCCTGAAGAGACGGGTGTAGATGTCGAACCGCGATATGTTCTCGCTGTCCATAAGTCCGCTGCGTCGCACGGCGGCAAGTCTGGCAGCCTCGTTTGCCGGGGGCAGTGCGGGTATGAATCCGGTCATTGTGACTCCTTCGTGGCGTGACAAATCGCTTTGTCGACAATTCCGACGACCGGGGCGCGCGTGGTCTTACATGCCAGATTGCCGCAGCGTCAGCCTTGAACCCGAACGGGGCGCGCAGCGCGCCGCAAACGGGTTCGCGTGACGGTGCCGCGTGATCATCCTCGCCGGTCGATGAACGGACTTTCAGCCAGCCTGCACAGGCCGCAAGGCGATTTCCCCTGGCGGCGCGCTGCAGAGCCTGTGTCCCGGCGCACCAGACGCCGGGACAGTGACGGCAAACATTTATCAACCGGGAAAATGCCCGTCTGTCAGGCTGTTATGAAGGTTCTGACGAATTCGGTTGCGGGTTTGGCGCGGATGTCGGCGGGTTTGCCGATCTGCTCGATGCGGCCCATGGACATGACGACCACCAGATCGGCCAGCTCCATCGCCTCGTCCTGGTCGTGGGTGACGAAGATCGTGGTCAGGCCCGTCTCGTCGTGGATGTCGCGCAGGCCCTGGCGCAGCTCCTTGCGGACCTTGGCGTCCAGCGCGCCGAAGGGCTCGTCCAGAAGCAGCATGCGCGGCTCGATGGCCAGGGCGCGCGCCAGGGCCACCCGCTGGCGCTGCCCGCCCGAGAGCTGGCTGGGATAGCGCGCACCGATATGGGGCAGCTGGATCAGGTCCAGGAGCTTCAGGACGCGCCGCTCGATCTCGGCCTTGGTCGGACGGGTCGCGCGCGGCCGGGCGCGCAGGCCATAGGCGATGTTCTCGAAGACCGTCATGTGCCGGAAGAGCGCGTAGGACTGGAAGACGAAGCCCGCGCGGCGGTCCTGGACGGTCAGGCCCGTCGCGTCCTGCCCGTTGAACAGCACCCGCCCCGAGCTGGGGAATTCCAGCCCGCCCAGCAGGCGCAAGAGCGTCGTCTTGCCCGAACCCGACGGCCCCAGAAGCGCCACCAGCGCGCCCGAGGGGATCGAAAGGCTGACCGGGTGCAGCGCGGTGGTGGCGCCGAATTCCTTGGCGATCTCGTCGATCTGGATATGCATGGACATGCCCCTCAATGGCGGCGGGTTGCGGCAAGCTGGTCTGCATGGCGCAGCTCCAGCACGGTTTTCAGCATCAGGGTGAAGAGGGCAAAGCCCGTCAGCAGCGCGGCCATCGAGAAGGCCGCGACCGAGAGATATTCGTTGTAGAACATCTCGATCGTGATCGGCATCGTGGCGGTCTGGCCGCGGATCTTGCCCGAGACGACGGCGACGGCCCCGAACTCGCCCATCGCGCGGGCGGTGCACAGAAGCGTGCCGTAGAGCAGCGCCCACCGGATGTTGGGCAGCGTCACGGTCAGAAAGACCCGCCAGCCCGAGGCGCCGAGCGTCAGCGCGGCCTCCTCTTCGGAGCGGCCCTGCTCGATCATCACGGGGATCAGCTCGCGCGCGACGAAGGGGAAGGTCACGAAGACGGTGGCCAGCACGATGCCGGGCACCGCGAAGACGATGGGAAAACCGCTGGCCACCAGCCAGGCGCCCATGGCCGAGTTCACCCCGAAGAGCAGCACGATGCACAGGCCCGCGACGACCGGGCTGACGCTGAAGGGCAGGTCGATCAGCGTGATCAGGAACGCCTTGCCGCGAAAGTCGAACTTGGTGATGAACCAGGCCGCGGCGATGCCGAAGACCGCGTTCATCGGCACCGCGATGGCGGTGATCAGCAGCGTCAGGCGGATCGCGGCCATCGCGTCGCGGCTTTGCAGGCTGGCGACGGCGGCGGCCCAGCCGCGCGCCAGCGCCTCGACGAAGACGATGACCAGCGGCGCGCCGACCAGCAGCATCAGTCCCCCCACCGCCACCGCGATCAGCACGATGCGGGCCGGGGCGGCCTCTTCGGTGGGGCGGCGGAAGGGGCGCGCGGGACGGCCTGCGCTGCGATGCAGGTTCAGGGCGGCGTCAGACATGACCGATCCTCCGGCGAGACCAGATCTGGATGAGGTTGATCGCCAGCAGCATGGCGAAGCTGATGACCAGCATGGCGATGCCGATCGCGGCGGCGGCGTCGTAATTGTATTCCTCGAGCTGGATCACGATCAGAAGGGGCGCGATCTCGGTCCGCAGCGGAATGTTGCCGGCGATGAAGATCACGCTGCCGTATTCGCCCACCGCGCGGGCCAGCGCCAGGGCAAAGCCCGTCAGGGCCGCAGGCATCAGCATCGGCAGGATGACATGGCGCATCGTGTGCAGCCGCGAGGCGCCGAGCGTGGCCGAGGCTTCCTCGATCTCGGCCTCGATCTCCTCGATCACGGGCTGGACGGTGCGGGTCACGAAGGGCAGGCCCACGAAGACCAGCGCCATCCAGATCCCCCATTGCGTATAGGCGATCTGCCAGCCGATCTGGTTCGTCAGGCTGCCGAGGACGCCGTTCGGGGCGTAAAGCGCGGTCAGCGCGATCCCCGCCACCGCCGTGGGCAGCGCAAAGGGCAGATCGACGGCCGCATCGATGATGCGCTTGCCCGGAAAGCGGTAGCGCACCAGCACCCAGGCCAGGATCACCCCGAAGACCAGGTTGAAGAGCGCCGCCAGAAAGGACAGCCGGAACGAGAGCCACAGCGCCGCCCAGACACGAGGGCGGTTCACGACCTCCCAGACATTGGCGGCGCCGAAGCTCGCGCCCTTGGCCAGCAGCGCGCCGAGGGGCAGGATGACGACCAGCGACAGCATGAACAGCGTGATCCCGGCCGAAAGGCCGAGACCGGGGATCGCCGTGCGCTGGATGAGGGGGGCGCGGGTGGCCATCACACCCTCACCGGACCGTGTAGATCTGGTCGAAGATCCCGCCATCGCCGAAATGCTCGGGCTGCAGCTTGGCCCAGCCGCCCAGATCGTCGATCGAGACCAGCTCCAGTTCGGGGAAGCGGGCGACGTCCTCGGGATCGGCCGCGCTGGCATCCCAGGCCCGGTAGAAATGCTTGAAGGCCAGCGCCTGCCCCTCGGGCGTGTAGAGGTAATCGAGATAGGCCTCGGCCAGGGCGCGCTGCGCGTCATTGGCCAGATTGCCGTCGACCAGGGCCACCGGAGGCTCGGCCAGGATCGACAGGCTGGGGACGACGATGTCGAAGCTGTCCTCGCCCAGCTCTTCCAGAGCCAGATAGGCCTCGTTCTCCCAGGCCAGCAGCACGTCGCCGATGCCGCGTTGGGCAAAGGTCGTGGTCGAGCCGCGCGCGCCGGTGTCCAGCACCGGCACATTGGCGAAGAGCTGGCCGACGAACTCCTTCGGGTCGCGGCCGTTCTTCTCGGCCCAGGCCCAGGCGGCCAGATAGTTCCAGCGCGCCCCGCCCGAGGTCTTGGGGTTGGGCGTGATCACCTCGACCCCCTCGCCCGTCAGATCGCCCCAATCCTGGATGCCCTTGGGATTGCCGTCGCGCACCAGAAAGACGATGGTCGATGTATAGGGGCTGGAATTGTGCGGCAGCCGCGACTGCCAATCCTCGGGCAGCTTGCCGGTATCCTGCGCAATCCGGTCGATATCGCCCGCCAGAGCCAGCGTCACGACCTGCGCGTTCAGCCCGTCGATCACCGCCCGCGCCTGCGCGCCCGAGCCGCCATGGCTGGTCTCGATCACGGGGGCCGGATTGCCCTGCGCGGTCCACCAGGCCGAGAAGGCCTCGTTGAACTCGCGGTAAAGCTCGCGCGTGGGGTCGTAGCTGACATTCAGCAGGCTCTGGGCCTGGGCCGCAGGGGCGGCCAGGATCAGGGCAAGGGCGGCGGTGCGAAGCAAGGGACGCAGAACCATGTGCTACCTCTGGAAAGAAGGGGGAAAGGCCGGGGCTGCCGCCCGCAGGCCGGTCAGATGCCGGTTCAGATGCCGGTGGGGGTCAGCCGGCCGACGGGCCAGCCCGTCAGCGTGCCGCGCCCGGTCGAGATGGTGACGCGCCCGTCAGGGGCTGTGGCAACGCGCGGACCCTGAGCCGAAGAGCGGGTGCCGGTCGAGATGGTGACGATCTGCATCATGTGATCCTTTCGGGTTGGGGTTCAGGGTCGGGTCGAGGTCGGGACGGGCTGGATGCGGGCCGTCCAGACGCGGGGATCGCGTCCGGCCAGAAGCTCGGCCGCGGCGGTGTCGGGATCGCGGCTCAGCGCCACCAGCGCGGCGCCGTTCACCCGGTGCGGGCGCCCGGTGCGCCGGTCGATCAGCGTGATCGCGCAGAGCGTGGCGCGGGCCTGTGCAGGAAGTCGGGTCGAGGTCATCGGGTCTTCCTTTCGTCTCGGGCCGGATGCGGCGTTTTCCATAACCGTAATAACGACAGAGAAAGTCGTTTTTGGCAACGGAAGAAACACGCCTATTTTGGTCGTCATTGTAGATGATTATTCTACGACAGCCCGCCGCCCCTCCGGGCAAGGCAAGCCCGGGCGATGCGGGTGGACAGGCCGAGGCGCCGACCTGGCCCGTCCGGGATGCAGGCTCAGAGGCTGCCGCTGTCCTGAAGCAGGCTGCCCGCCACCTCGTCCGAGCCCAGCATGTCGGCGAGGCTCAGCGATTCGATCAGGATCAGGTAGGACCAGAACACTTCGGAAAAGACCCGCCGCAGCCGGCAGCTGGCCTCGTCGGTGCAATCCTCGCAGCGCTGATAGGCGCGGCGCGACAGACAGGGCAGCGGCGCGATCGGCCCGTCGATCAGCCGCAGCAATTCCGAGATCGAGACCTCTTCGGGCCGCTTGATCAGCGTGTAGCCCCCTGCCCGGCCCCGGATCGAGGCCACGATCCCGGCATTGCGGATCTCAAGCAGGATCTGTTCCAGAAACCGCTTGGGTGTTCCCGAGCGGCGGGCGATCTCCTCGATGGTCAACGCCTCGGGCTTCTCGCGACGCGCCTCGTCGCCCAGGACCAGCAGCGATTTCAGCGCGTATTTCATCTTCTGCGTGATCATGACCGGGCCCCCTGCGCTATCGTCCTGCGGGTATAACGCAGCGCGCAGGAACCGAAAAGAAAAGACGACCCGCAAATGTGGGTTTATTAACACGATAAAGTCGCTAGATTTTAAGGCTCTTCCTGTCATCCTGTGCGGGAAAGGAATCGCCATGACCCATCCGACGCTGGACCTGATCGACCGCAAGATCGTCGCCGCCCTGATGGACGACGCCACCACGCCGATCGCCCAGATCGCCGACAAGGTGGGCCTGTCGCAGACGCCCTGCTGGAAGCGCATCCAGAAGCTAGAAGCCTCGGGCGTGATCCAGAAGCGCGTGGCGCTGGCCGATCCGGCGATGCTGGGCCTTGGCCTGACTGTCTTCGTGGGCATCGAGGCCCCCGACCACACCGCCGAATGGCGCGAGGCCTTTGCACGGGCGCTGGACCGCCTGCCGCAGGTCATGGAGGCCTGGCGGATGGCCGGCGACGTCGATTACCTGCTGCGCGTCGCCGTGGCCGACATGGCGGCCTACGACGCCTTTTACCGCGCCCTGACCGATGCCGTCCCCATCAAGAACGTCACCTCGCAATTCGCCATGGAACGGCTCCGGCATACGACGGCCTATCCGATCAACACGAGAGACAGGTAGCCGCCCGGGCCGCGACCGGCGTGCCGCCAGGTTCCCGCAGGGGCGGCATTTGCGGTTGACCTTGCGCCGGATCGTCCCTAACTGCCAGATCGCAGCCCTCATGCTGCGCTTCGTCAACCACAGAGAGTCCGATGGACCATTGCTCTAGTAGCGGTCCGGCCTCTGCCTTTGCAGACCGGCCGGGCCAGATCACAACCCGCTGCCCTCGGGGTCTGCCGGTTGGCGTGCTGACGCGTTCCTGACGCGCCCCGCCTCCGTCCGGCCCTGCGGGCCGATGGAGGCAGACATGACCCCTCTTCGCATCCTCTCGCCGCGGGCGCGCGGCGTCCTGCTGAACTGGCATCCTCATCCCGTCACCCGAAAGCTGGCGGCCGCATGGTCGCGCCCGGCGCCGCCTGACCCGCTGGAGGTCCGCATCGCGCAGGCCATCCGGCAGCATCGGGCGCTGCGACGCGCGGCCTGATCGCGCCCGACCGCACGGCCCCGCGCGGGGCCGCCATTCCAGGTGACAGAACCCCCGCGTCCCCATGACGGGACCGGGACGAGAGGAGATCGCCATGACGATCACGAACCAAGCTCTGCGGAGCTGGCTGGCCGCCGATGACCAGGGCTCGCTGCGTGCCGCCCTGCGGCCCATGCACCCCGCCGACATCGCCAACGAGATCGGCGACATGTCCCCCGCCGAGGCCGCGCGGCTGCTGCGGCTGCTGCCCGCCGACCGGCAGGGCATCGTCTTCGGCTATTTCGACGCGCCCTTCCAGATCGCGCTGGCCCGGACGATGCCGCGCCCCGATCTGGCGCAGGTCGTCGCCGCCATGAGCCATGACGAGCGCGCCGACCTGTGGAAGCGCCTTGATCCTGCGGCACGCGATGCGCTGATGCCGGGCCTCGCCCAAGCCGAGCGCGAGGATATCCGCCGCCTCGCCGCCTATCCCGAGGGCACGGCGGGGGCGCTGATGACCTCGGATTACGCCACGCTTGCCCCGGGCGAGACGGCTCGCGAGGCGATCGCCCATCTGCGCGCCGAGGCGCCTGATGCCGAGACGATCTACACCGCCTATGTCGTCGATGACGAGCGGCGCCTGCTGGGCGTCGTCACCCTGCGCGACCTGATCCTCGCCGAGGAATCAGCGCTGATCGCGGATCTAATGCAGGCCGATCCGGCCCGCGCCAGTGTCGAGGAACGCAAGGAGATCGTGGCCGAGAAGATCGCCACATATGACGTGCTGGCCCTGCCCGTCGTCACGGCAGGCAACCGGCTGGTCGGGATCGTCACCGTCGACGACGCCTTCGACGTGGCGCGCGAGGAACGTGGCCGCCGCCTGACCCAGTTCGGCGCGGCGGCGCCCATCGGGGGCCCCGACCTGGACCTGAGGGAATCGGGCTTCGGGCAGATGTTGCGGGTGCGCGGCTTCTGGCTCGCGCTGCTGGTCGTGTTCGGGGTCGTCGCCTCGACCTTCGTGGCCGCGCAGGAGGAGCTTCTGTCCGAGGTCATCATCCTGGCGGCCTTCATCGCGCCCATCGTGGATATGGGCGGCAATACCGGCAGCCAATCCGCCACGCTGGTGATCCGCGGCATGGCGCTTGGCCAGGTGCGTCCGCGTTGGAAGGACATCGCCTTTGTCCTGCGTCGCGAATTGCCCGTGGCGCTGTCCCTCGGCATCTTCATCGCGCTGCTCGAGGCGGTGCTGGCGTGGTTCTCCAAGGGGGTGGGGGGCGACGTGCTGATGGTGGTGGGGCTGTCGATGCTGGCCTGCACGGTGCTGGGGGCGATGATCGGGGCGCTTCTGCCCTTTGTCGCGCGCCGGATGGGGACCGACCCGGCGACGCTGTCCTCGCCCATGATCACCTCGATCATGGATCTGCTGGGCGTGTTCATCTATTTCGGCCTCGCCTATGCCTTCCTCGGCCACCTGCTGACCTGACCTGACCCGACGCAGGCGGACGGCCCGTCACCGGGCCGTCACATCCCTGCCCTATGCGGACGGAAAGGAGGCGCCATGCCCATCGCACCCGAGATCGCGATCCTGAACCTTGCCACGGCGCTGGCGCTTGGTGCCGCCGTCGGATTCGAGCGGCAATGGCGCCAGCGCCTTGCCGGCCTGCGCACGAACACGCTGGTCGCGCTTGGCGCGGCCAGTTTCACCGTCTTTGCCGCCAGCTTTCCCGGAGAGGTCAGCCCGACCCGCGTCGCAGCGCAGGTCGTGTCCGGCATCGGATTTCTGGGCGCTGGCATCATCTTCCGCGAGGGCTTCAACGTCCGCGGCCTGAACACCGCCGCCACCCTGTGGTGCGCGGCGGCGATCGGGCTGCTGGCCGGGGCGGGCCAGCATCTGCTGGCGGCGGCGGTCACCGGCATGGTGATCTTCGTCAATCTGGCGCTGCGCCCCCTGTCGCGGCTGCTGGACCGCCAGCCGATCCGCACCACCGAATTGTCGCATCACTTCGTGGTCGAGATCGTGTGCCGCGCCTCGGCCGAGGCCCATGTCCGCGCGCTGATGCTGCAGGGTTTAGCAGGGGCCGGGCTGCACCTGTCGTCGCTGGAAAGCACCAATATCGAGGACAGCGACCGGGTCGAGATCGCTTCGGAGGTTCATGCCGAGGGCGTGAAACCCACCGTTCTGGAACAGATCGTCGGCCGCCTGAGCCTCGAGCCCATGGTGACGGCCGCGCGGTGGCGCAGCGAGGATCGGGCGGACTGACCGCAGCGATTCCTCCCAAGGGCATGGGCTGATGGAATGCGACCTATCCGAAGAATGGACCTGGCACGGCGAATGCGTTAGCCAGTCCCAACAGAAGCAGACAGCCGGAAATTCAACATGACGGATCGCAGCCACGCCATACAGACATTCTCGCCCGGCTATGTCTGGCCGAACCCGGCATTCCCGTTCAGGCTCTATCTCGATGACCCGCGCTGCCGGATTTTTCTTCTCGAGAACCTGACCCATAACTGGGACTGGATGGCGAAGTGGCATCAGGGCATCCGAAAGACCGATTTCTTCCTTGTCCAACCCGGCTGGGCGGCAGATGCCTATCTTGTCCGAAAGGGGCGCGAGATGATCGATGCGCTCGGCCTCGAAATCGGGAATTTCTACATCCTGTGCAATGAGGAGCAGGAAGTCGAGTTGTTCACCCAGCACGGTTTCGCCTGCGACGTCATCAATCAAAATGCCTGGCTTGAAGAAAACGGGGTCATGAAGATCCTTCCCGAGACCAAGCGCTATGACGCGGTCTATGTCGGACGCCTCGCCCCGTTCAAGCGTCACGAACTGGCGGCTAAGGTCGCAAACCTTGCGCTGGTGGCCGGTCATGATGATTGGTCAAAGGCCAAGAACGAGGCGCCCCCGCACGCCTACCTGAACGAGGCGCCGCTGACGCGCGACAAGGTCGCCGAAGTGATCAACCGCAGCTGCGCAGGGCTGATCCTGTCGGCCAAAGAGGGCGCCTGCTACGCGTCCAGCGAGTATCTCCTCTGTGGTGTGCCAGTCGTCTCGACGCGTTCCGTCGGCGGGCGCCACGTCTGGTACAATGACACCAATTCCCTGATCGTCGATGACCATCCCGACGCCGTTGCCGAGGGCGTCCGGCATTTCGTCGACAACCCGCCTGACCCGCAGGTCATCCGTCAGATGCATATCGATCAGGCCGCGGTCTACCGGCAGAAATTCATCGCGGTTCTGCAGGACGTCCTGAACAGGTTCGATGCGGGCGATATCGACGCGGCGTCCTATTTCCGCACCCATTTCTTCGAGAAGATGCGCAAGAGCCAGCGGCCCGATTTCCCCGCGATCTTCGGCTGATCCGAAGCGACGGCGGGCGGTCGCGACGCAGCGGGGCGGGACCTATTCCGCCTCCAACGAGGCCCCACCCCGCAAGAGACGCGTCTTGACCCGCCGCATTGGCCGCGTGATCCGCCACGAGGTCGAACGCAGGACGTCGTCCAGCTTGCGCTCGGTCTCCACAAGCCGCGCCGCCAGGGTGTCGCGTTCGGCCTCCAAAGCATCGACTCGCCGACACTGATCGAGGTGCAGCGAAACTTGCTTGAGCAGCAGCGCGATCTGGGCGTCCGCAGAAGCATTCTGTCCATCCCCCTCCGTCTCACCAAATGGAAGGATGGCGCCTGCATCGTGGCACGGCGTGATGCTGGCAGACAGCAACTCTACCAACGGCGCCGTGACGTCGCGCATCTGGCGCAAGAGCATCTGCGCCAGAACGGTCGTCAGCAGCGCCGGAACAGGCGCGAGACCGGTTCTGGCCACCGGACGCGGCAGATCCAGCCGCAACCGCAGCGCCTCGAGAAGGGCATCGGGTGTTTCCGCGCCTAGCAGGCGCGCGTCCACCAGGACGAGGCGGCGACGGTTCGCGCGGTGCAGCGCGAGGATCGCGCGCGCATTTCCGGCCCAGGCTCGGGCGACGGGTCGGGGATCACGCCCGTCCTGCAGCGCCCGCGCGACCAGCTGCACCGGGTCCGCCCAGAGGATGCCGATCGTGCCAGACGTCTTTTCGGCAAGAGCTTTGGTCACAGCTTCGGGGCGGAACTGCTCGATTACCGCACCTGCCGTGACAAGGGCGGCATTCGCGGCGGCGTCAACCTTCGGCAGCGAGAAGACCGTGACGTAGCTGCTCATGCTTGGGAACCTTGCGTGGTGGAATATGGTGGCACCGACTGTCGGCGCGTGGCAGATGCGCGGGCAAATGTGCCGGTGACATCCTCCACGCATAATCTTTCGGCCGCTGCCTCGAAAGCCGGACGCGCGACCTCGAGCGCGGCAGAAATCTGTTGGGTCGGGCCGGCAAACGCATCCTGCCTTGGGCGGAACGGGGCGGATCGCGCAGCGCCGTAAGCTTCCAGCCTCTGGCGCTGGCCCTTGCCCAGACGTGCCTCGAAGCCGCCGATTAGCGACGCCACGCGGTCCGGCACCTCATCATACGCGACGACCTCCTGAAAGGGTCCGATGCGTCGGTTGGTGTCCGTGACCCACTTGCGCGCAAATCCTGCCAGATATCGCGCCTTGGGTGCGATCCAGCGCTCGACGGACTGAGGTGCGCAATCCAGCGCGACCTGATCGAGCCTTCGATAGGCGGCCTTCAGCAATGACCTGTTGTGCCGGTAGAACAACGAAACCGGGTTTATGCCGACTTCTTCCAGGACCTTCCGATGCCGCGCCAACAGATCAAGCGTCCACCAGGATGTCAGGATGAAGAGCGGGTCGCGCACAAGGATGAGCCGCCTCAGCGACGGCCCCGGCGCGTGACACGGATCTGCAAGGTCGAAATCATGCGACTTGGTCAAGCGCAGATGCAAACGACCCTCGGTCGGCGCAGGCATGAAGCAGCCATGCGCGCAAGGCATGAACCGACAGCAGCCCGGCTCCTGATACCATTCACAGAAGCTCGAATCCTCGCCCATCACGGTGGCAACGGCACGTTCAGCATAATGCAGCCCGGCCCTGGGCATGGATTTCAACTCGACGACGACAACGTCGCTCTGCGCCTTCAGCCACCTGTCCGCATCGGCAGAATAACGCGGGTTGCGATCCGGATCGAGTGCGATGGCGGGGGCGGCGCCGGCCATCGATCCAGTACTGCCGCGCCGTGCTTCGCCGCCCTCGGACGGAGGCAGGCTCAACGACACCGTCTGGCTTCGTGCAGATTCCTCGACGCGTTCGCGCAACCAAGCCAGTTCGCGGGAGAGATCCTCGATCGTGACGGTGGTCGCGGTATCCTTCATTTGGGCCTGCAAGCTTTCGTCAAAGGCCGCCACCGCCTCGGCAATCAGCCCCAGATTGCCCATTTCATGCAGGTGCCTCGTCTGCGCCAGGCGCCTGACATCTGCCCGCGGCTCGACAAGCTCGATGGCAGATTCGAAATGCTCGCGCGCCCGTTCACCCTCGGCCAGGCAGAGCGACATTCGCCCGAGGGAATTGGTGACCGCCGAAAGAAGGAGCCGCGCCGCCTGACGAGGATCGGCGCCCCAAGAGACAGCTTTCTGCGCCAGGTCGCGCGCCATGTCCTCGCGACCCAGATGCTGATGCGCGACCGAGACCAGCAGCGCGATGACCGCACGATCACGGTCTTGCTCCAGACGCTTCGTATCCAGCGCAGCCAGTTCATGCCAAGCCCCCTGCTGCCAGCGGGTGCGGCATCGTTCGACGAGGCTTTCATCCGACATCGGCAGCAGATCAACCTCGACCGGGATCACGTCGCGCACACCCTCGTGCGTCTTGTCACGCTTCTTCTTCACCCGACTTCTCGTAGCAGCAGATCACGGATCAGCCTGACCTGTCCCTCGGCGCGGCGCAGCTCGTCGCGGGCCATTTCGAGCTGCCGGGTGAGCGTCTCGTTCTGCTCGGTCACCGCAGCCAGGCGATCCAGAGAAGCGTCTCGTTCCCCGACAAGCTGGGCATGACGCTCATCATCTGCGCCAGTTGTCCGACCGGCGAGGCTATCCCCCTTGGCCGGAGGGGCCTCAAGCATCGCGATAAGCCGTGCCTCATCCTCGATCTTGGCGCGCAGGGCACTATTGTCCTCGTCGAGATCGACGATACGCGCTTCGAGAATCTGCTTTTCGCTCAGCGTCGCCTCGTGCTGGGCGGCAAGCTCTGCAATAAGCCTTGCCTGATCCTCGATCTTGGCGCGCAGCGCACTATTGTCCTCGCCGAGATCGACGATACGCGCTTCGAGAATCTGCTTTTCGCTCAGCGTCGCCTCGTGCTGGGCGGCAAGCTGTTCAGCCTCGGCCCGAAGCGCTTCCAGAGCCGAACCAGCCTCGTTGGCATTCGCAACACTCTTCGCCAGCACGGCCTCCAAAGAGACGATCATCTTGGCCTGATCGTCAGCCTTGGCACGAAGGGCGTTGTTGTCCTCGCCAAGATCCACGATCCGGGCCTCCAGGATCGCGATCTTTTCAAGCCGCGCCTGTGCAGACAGGTGAATGTCGGAGGTCGAACCTTCTGGCGAAGAGCGGCCCGGCGCGCTGAACAGAAGCTCGGGGAAATCCGGATCGGAAAGGTCGCGTCCGCCAAGCGTCAGGCGGCCTTCCGCCGCGACCCTCTCAAGCGAAGCGACATCCAGCGCGCCCTCGAACCATCGTTCGGTCCCGCCACGCAGCCAGATATTGGCCAGCCGCTCTGTCGCTCCTGAGGACAGAAGCTGCGAGAGGATCTCGGCCTCGGAGCCCGGCATGTCGATCCACAGCGACAAAGGATCAGGCAGTGGCGCAAGTTCGGCCAGAAGCTCGTCCATCCTCCAAAGCCGCGTTGGCCGCTTGCCGAGGACGAGAAGGTTGGGGAAAAGCTGAAGAAGTGCGGCGCTCGGCTTGTGCGCACTCTGCAAATCAGCTGCGCCCCAGCACGTAACCTCACCTTGGCCGGATTGTTTTGCGATCCAGCCATCCAGCAGCGTCGTCGCCTCGCTGCCCGTGATCAACCAGCCCGGCGGAGGGCAGTCTGATGAACCGAGCCCGGGGCTCAGGATGACGGCGTGTTCCGGGCGGCGGCCGAGGCGACGCAGGCGCGCCTCGTGCAGGGTCTTCGAGCCTGCGCCCAACACGATGATCGTGCCTTGCTCCGTCAAGATCGTCATGCCGTCCCTTCCGATGGACCGGGCCGTGTTGGCTGCTCGGCGCCGTCGAACAGCCTTTAGCAGAACACATCAGCGCGGCGCAACAAGCCGTCCTTTGGCGCAGCGCCATGCGGCATCTACCGCATCAGGTCTGGACATTTTCCAGCTCCGCCCCGACAATAACGTACATATTTGAGTTCGTGGCGCCGCGCACAATGTGGTGCCGCGGCAAGACTGCTTTCTCGGATCGGGCATAACGAGATACAGAACAATGGCGAATGAAGATTATCGGCATCACGAGAAGCTTGGCGATGCCTACCGGTCCGAAGGCGCATTCGACCAAGCCGACGCAGCCTATGCGCGGGCTTTGGAACTGCGGCCGGATGCCAGCTGGATCGCGCATAAGCGGGCTAGGCTGGGACCGTTGCCGGATCTGGGCGATCCGCTGGCGCGCATAACGCTCTTCGTTCCCTACTACACTCCGCGCGATCCCGAACGCGCCGAGGAGTTGCGCCGCTGCCTGGACATGAACCTCGACAGCGGGTTGTTCAGCCGCGTCGTTTTGCTGGTCGATGACGAAACGGTGCCTCATCGCGATGACGGCGTGCTGCAATTGATCCGGCTCGGCAAGCGGCCCGGATATCTGGACTGGGTGCTGGCGGCCGAGCGGCTCTGCCCCGGCCAGATCGCGCTTCTGGCCAACAGCGACATCTATTTCGACAGCACCATCACCGGGCTCTGCACGATCTTTCGCCAGGACCTCAACGCCTTCGTTGCGCTCAGCCGGTTTGACCGACAGGGCGAAGACGAAGTTCCTCATCCGAACCCGCACTGGTCGCAGGACAGCTGGGCTTTCGTGCCATCTGCGGATACGGCTGACCGCCTGTCGCGTCGCGTGGATATCCCCCTCGGGGTTCCGCGTTGCGACAACCGCATCGCCTATGTCTTTGCAACCGAAGGTTACACCGTCTACAACCCATTCCCCTTTATCCGCTCCGTTCATCTGCACGAAACCGGCTTGCGGTATTACAGCAAGAAGGGCGACCGTAATCTCATCGGTGGCATGGCGATGGTGAAGCCCGGCGCGGACCTGACTATGCCAGCACGTCTTTCGATCGAGTTGTGGTCTGAGCGCAGCGACCAGATCGATGAGTTCAAGGTGAACCGAACGCTGGAGAAATGGTCCAAGGAAGAGGTTCTGCGCCGCAAACCCCGACCGGCTTGGCTGGCCCATGATGCGGACTGGCAGTATCCCGCCATCACCGAGCAGCACGCATTCGAGCGCATGCGCGCTCTGCTGCCCGGACAACACGAGCTTTACGAGACCGTTTATCTGGGCTTTCCTTTCGCCACGTTGATCGACTTTCTCGCGCAACTAGGCCCAGATCATCCGAAGACCCGGGCAATGCTGGCTGCGCTTGACTCGATGCGCGAGCCTCTCTCGGCGTATGATCGTGTCGTGACGGTCGCTCAGCATATCAGGTCGCGGCAGTTCGGTCAGGTCTTTGCACGCGCAGGCGTCACCGACCTGTTCTGGTCGCATATGACCGATGACGGCGGCCCGTTCGAGGCCGCGCCGGCGATGCGGCTGCATCCCTTCCCGCTCTATCCCGTGCAGCAGCTTCGTCGGGGCGCCGACGATCTCGACCGTCCGCGCAAATGGCTGTTCTCGTTCGTCGGTGCGCGCGCCCAGAAGAACTATCTGACGCAAGTGCGCACCTACATCATTGAGCAGCTTGCGAATCACCCTCGGGGGCGTGTGATCGACCGCGAGAGTTGGCATTATGAACGTGTTGTATACCACAAGCAGGTCCTGGATCGGAGGCTCGAGGGCGCCCTTGTCGATGACAGAACGTCCTCGGACTTCAAGGAGATGATGGATCAGAGCGTCTTCACCCTCTGCCCGTCGGGATCGGGGCCAAATTCGATACGCCTGTGGGAGGCGATATTAAACGGCTCGATACCCGTGATCCTCGCGGATGGCTGGTCGGCACCGGGTGATCCGGACCTCTGGAATGCGGCAACGCTGCGCGTTCCGGAAACGCCTGCCGCCGTCGTGGATCTGCCGCGTCTTCTCGAAACCATCGCCGGCGATCAGGCAAGACTACGCGCAATGCGCAAAGGCCTTCTGCAACTGGCCTTGCGCTATGGTCCCGATGGGTTTGTAGGCGACGTGCATCGGCTTGTCACCGGTGCTGACATGAGCAACGTGCCGTCGCTTCCTTCAGTCGTCCTCGACTCCAGCGCCGCCTGAACAGGTGACAACGCGCGAGCCAACGGGATTTGTGGACCGAGCGATTAGAGTCGTCGTGTTTTTCGGATAGTCATTCCGTATCCCGAAAAATCCATCAATTCTTGTAGAGGCAGGATAGCGAAGCTTCCGCGGCGGACCTCCGCTTGACCGTCGGGTAATCCTCCCCATGGTTAAGGGGAAGCGGAAGTAGAATTTTCTCGGCAGGATAGACGAGGAGATTCCGGTGAACCCGTCCGAGGAAACCGCGAACGGCCCTTGAGGATGAGAACCAGCGACTGAAACGCGTGTTCGCCGATCTCAATATGCAGGCCGATCTGCTGCGAGAGGCGCTTGGAAAAAAGTGACGCGGGCAGCTACGCCAAGGAGTTGGCCGAGAATGCGTTGGCGACGAAGGGGGTCAGCATTGCGCTGGCCTGCCGGGCGTTCGGGGTCAGCGAGACCTGCTTCCGCTCCAGCCTAAGCGCGACGAAGGGAACGAGATGATCGCAGACCCGCTGGTCGGGCTAACCAATGTCCACAACGTTTGGGGGTTCGGGCTGTGTTTCCTGCTGACCTGCCACGGGATTTTTCCTCCATCTATGATTAGAGTCCGGCCCATGGAGAGGACGGACGATGAAGAAGGCACGACTGACAGAAGAGCAGATCATTGGCATCCTGCAGGAGCACGAGGCGGGCGCGAAGTGCGCTGATCTCTGCCGCAAGCACGGGATGTCGGAAGGCACGTTCTATGCCTGGAAGGCGAAGTATTCCGGGATGACGGTGTCGGAGGCCAAGCGGCTGAAGGCACTGGAGGATGAGAACGCGAAGCTGAAGCGGCTCCTGGCCGAACAGATGCTCGACATGGCGGCGATGAAGGAACTGCTGTCGAAAAATGGTAACGCCCGCCGTGAAGCGCGAGGCTGTCGCGCATCTGAAGGCCCAACTTGGGCTGTCGGAACGGCGGGCGTGCGAGATTGCCGGGGCGGACCGCAAGATGGTTCGCTACCGGTCGCAGCGCGCCCCGGATACGGCGCTGCGGGGACGATTGCGGGATCTTGCCAATGAGCGACGCAGGTTCGGCTACCGGCGGCTCTTCGTGCTGCTCCGGCGCGAGGGGGAGCCCTCGGGGATCAACCGCATCTACCGGCTCTACCGGGAGGAAGGGCTGAC